>JAJOOR010087682.1:0-11310 GCA_036250505.1 Solanum acaule | reverse complement strand
GGACAAGACTTTTCTATTCTAGTTTTATGATAAGGTTCTTGTAATAGACTTAATAGACTTCTTTTGATTGTAAAGGGTTGTGTCCCTAGTATGTTTTCACGTTTATGTCTAAGATGGCTAAGAGACTTAGTATTCCGCTTGTGTACTTTTGAATGATGTTTTAAAAGTGACCTTTGAGTCTTATGGGATTTTATTTAAAGAGTTTTTAATTCCGCACTATTTTACATATCTAATGTGATGAATGCTAAGGGCTTGTATGAGATCTCCGAGAGGTCGAATACGCATGTTACGACTTGGGGATGCTCTCGGGTCGTGACACTAAGGGTTATTTTATTTCGTACCTTAAGGCGAGAAAGTTAGTTTCCAAGGGGTGTGTCTATCACTTAGTCCGAGTTAATGACTCTAGTGTTGAGATACCTCATATTTAGTCAATCCCAACAGTAAGAAAGCTTCAAGAAGTCTTTCCAAATGATCTTCCTAAAGTCCCTCCTGAAAGAGAAATAGACTTCGGTATAGATATTCTACTCGATACTTGTCCTATATCTATTCCTCCATATAGAATGGCACCACCAGAGTTGAAAGAGTTAAAAGAGCAGTTGAAAGATCTCCTTGAGAAGGGTTTTATTCGACCAAGTGTCTCACCTTGAGGCCCTCCGGTCTTATTTGTTAGAAAAAAGGATGGTACTCTTAGAATGTGTATAGATTACCGTCAGTTGAACAAGGTTACTATCAAGAATAAGTATCCTCTTTCTAGAATTGATGATCTATTAGATCAACTTCAGGGTGCCATTTGTTTTTCTAAGATAGACCTCAGATCAGGCTACCATTAATTGAGAGTAAGGGGATGAGATATTCCAAAGACAACATTCAACACCTGTTATGGTCATTATGAGTTCCTAGTTATGTCCTTTGGTTTGACCAATGCTCCTGCAACATTCATGGACCTTATGAATAGAGTATTCAAACCTTATTTATATATGTTTGTTATCGTATTCATTGATGACATACTAATATATTCGAAGAATTAGGAAGATCATGCTAGTCATCTCAGAGTAGTTCTCCAAACTCTAAAGGATAAAGAGTTGTATGCCAAATTCACTAAGTGTGAGTTCTGGCTTGAGTCTGTGGCATTCTTAGGCCACATTGTTTCCAGTGATGGAATTAGAGTTGACACTCAGAAAATAGAGGCAGTGCAGAATTGGCCTAGACCCACAGCTCATACCAATATTAGGAGTTTCTTGGGGTTGACAGGATATTATAGAAGTTTCGTCGAGGGGTTCTCATCCA
The DNA here is from genome assembly GCA_036250505.1 of Solanum acaule. Classification (NCBI taxonomy): domain Eukaryota; kingdom Viridiplantae; phylum Streptophyta; class Magnoliopsida; order Solanales; family Solanaceae; genus Solanum; species Solanum acaule. The sequence goes on along the minus strand of JAJOOR010087682.1, from coordinate 10,023 downwards.
TTTCGTCCCCTTGACTAAGTTGACTCAGAAAACAGTTAAGTTTCAATGGTCTGAAGCTTGTGACAAAAGCTTTCAGGAATTGAAAAAACGGTTGACTACTACCCTAATATTGACCTTACTAGAAGGTACGCAAGGTTTTGTGGTATATTGTGATACATCCAGAGTTGGTTTGGGTTGTGTGTTAATGCAAAATGGTAAAGTTATACCTTATGCCTCCTGACAGCTAAAAGTTCACGAGAAGAATTACCCAACCCATGATCTAGAGTTTGCTGCTGTAGTATTTGCTTTGAAAATATGGCGTCACTACATTTATGGTGTTCATGTGGATATGTTCACCGATCACAAGAGTCTTCATTATGTGTTTAGTTAGAAAGAGCTTAATCTCAGACAGAGAAGATGGTTAGAGTTACTCAAGGATTATGACATGGGTATTCTCTATCCCCCAGGTAAGGCTAATGTTGTTGTTGATGCCTTGAGTAGGTTGTCTATGCGTAGTACTGCCGTGTTGAGGAAGAAAAGAAAGAGTTAGAAAAAATGTGCACAGACTTGCACGATTATGAGTTCGACTAATGGATTCCATAGAAGGAGGAGTAGTGGTGATGAACGGGGCTGAATCATCATTAGTGTCAGAAGTGAAAGAGAAACAAGACCAAGACCCTATATTTCTTGAATTGAAGGAAAATATTCATAAGAAAAAGTGATGGCTTTTGAACAAGGGGGAGATGGTGTATTGAGGTATTAAGGTAGATTGTGTGTACCAAGGGTGGATGGACTTCAAGAGGGAATCGTGGAGGAAGCTCATAGCTCCAGATACTCTATCCATCCGGGTTCCACAAAGTTGTATTGTGACTTAAGGGAAGTATATTGATGGAATAGTATGAAGAAATGTATTGCTTAGTTCGTTGCTAAATGCCCAAATTGTCAACAAGTTAAAGTAGAGCACCAAAGGCCAGGTGGTATGGCTTAGAATATAGAGATTCTGGAATTTAAGTGGGAGATGATCAATACAGACTCTATTACTAATTTGTCGCAGTCTCGTAGGCAACATGATTTCATTTGGGTGATGGTTGATAGATTGACTAAATCAGCCCACTTTTTGCCGGTAAAGACTACCCATTCAGCAGAGGATTATGCCAAGTTATATATTCAAGAGGTATTAAGACTTCATGGAGTCCCAATGTCTATTATTTCAGATAGAGGTGCCTAATTTACTGCACAATTTTGGAAGTTATTCCAGATAGGCTTGGGTTCAAAGGTGAACTTGAGTACTGCTTTTCATCCTCAGATAGATGGTCAAGCAGAGCGCACAATTCAAACTTTAGAAGATATGTTGAAGGATTGTGTGATTGATTTAAAGGGTAATTGGGATGATCACCTACCTCTCATTGAGTTTGCTTACAACAATAGTTATCATTGTATCATCCAAATGGCTCCTTATGAAGCTCTTTTTGGGAGAAGATGCAGATCTTCTATTGGATGGTTTGAGATTGGTGAAGCTGGGTTGATAAGACTAGACTTAGTTCATCAAGCTATGGAGAATGTGAGAGTTATTCAAGAAAGGTTGAAAATAATGCAGAGTCGTCAGAAATTCTACACTGATGTTAGGAGAAGGGACTTAGAGTTTGAAGTAGATGGTTGGGTATACTTGAAGGTTTCACCCATGAAGGGCGTTATGAGATTTGGTAAGAAGGGGAAGCTTAGTCCTCGGTATATTGGTCCTTACATAATATCCAAAAGGATTGGTAATGTAGCTTATGAGTTGGAGCTACCACAAGAGTTAGCAGCAGTTCATCCAGTGTTCCACATTTCTATGTTGAAAAAGTGAATGGGCGATCCTTCACTGATTATACCTACTAAAGATATTGGTATTAAGGATAGCTTGTCTTATGAGGAGATTCATCTTCAGATTCTACACCGCCAGATTCGCAAGTTGAGAACCAAGGAAGTAGCATCAGTCAAGGTCTTATGGAGGAATCAGTTTGTTCAGGAAGCTACATGGGAGGCTGAAGAGGACATGAAGAAGAGATACACACATTTCTTTGAGTCCAGAGACACTCCAGATCAAGGTACTAATTTTCTTCTTAGTACTCTTTACTTGATATACTGAATGTGTTAGATTTGCTTGTTGGGTGTTTTAGCTAAATGTTAGATGTTACACTCTTAGCCTACTAATAGTAATTTCATTCGAGGATGAATCTTCCCAAGGAAGAGATATTGTAACACCCCGCTATTTGAAAGAGCTAGAATTAGAAAGAACCATTTTTGGAAAGAATGAAAAATCTGAAATTTGGCAAAGTTATTCTAAGTATGAGTTTTGGGTAAATTTTGAACGACCATAACTTTCAGTACATGATGATTTAGGTGGAAAATAGGATATTAAATTAAAGGTATTGGAATTATCTTTCCAACGCCACCGAGTTTGCTAATTTTCGAGCTCGTATGAGGGAGATATGCCCATTCGAAGTTTGGCATGTCTAGATAAGAAGAGTTAACCGGATTTAAAGGGGTATTTTGGTCTTTTCCATACCCAATTAAATTAATTCGTTTTTAGTAATTAAGTAGGAGTCTAAACTGAATTGGTTCAGTTTACGCACTCAAAGATTTCACGCTAGGGTTTTTAGAGAAAGAACTCAAGAGGAGAAAGGAGAAGAAAAGGTCAAGATTCGTCAAGTTTTTGCGATTTGGTTGCGGATTTCGGCAAGGGTTAATCCCTACAAGGTGTGTGAGTTCACATAGCATTGGGTTCGTTCACCCACATGCCAAAGATGTTTATTTCAGCGTGAATTTTTCCTAAAAGGTTGAAAGTTTGAATGTTCTTGATGTGTGTTCTTGAATTGCTTTCGTTCTTGAATTCGGGATGAGATTGATGAGTTTCTGAGATAATCGTGTCAATTATTAGAGTTGCTTGAGTTAGATTCTTGTGTACATATTTTGGGTATCTGAATCTAAAGAGAAATTCAGAAAAAGGATCGAAGTTTATCGAATTAAGATCAGAAAATGAGTTGGAAAATTCATCAGGTTTGTTTTGGGGAAAGCTGGCGCGGCGCACCCCTGATACACCAAGAAGGCTAGGGAGGCGTGCCAGCAGTGCGCCCAAACCAGTCTCTGAACTTTAGGGGCTGGTGCCCCGCGCCAGCAGTACGCCCGGGACGTCAGCCCCTACTTGTTTTTCATCATTTAGCCCGTTTGAGTCCTTCTAAAGTGTACTAACACTTCCAATTGATTCTAACTACTCTAAATGACTTCTAAACATCTAGAAATCATCCAGAAACATGAATCATAACCTTGAATCCATAAATTCAAATTCAAGGAAATTTAAGAGCCAAGTCTAGAGAGTTCATAGAGTATTTTCAAGAAGTCTTTTGCAAATGCTTTAAACTTGTTTTAAGACTTGAGTTTTGAGTTGAGTAAAGAGCAACAAATGAAGTTCATTTTATTCAAAAGAGTATATGAGAACTATGTATTCCCAAAGAGTAAATGTTTTTCACATTTAAACAAGAGAGGAAACACCGATTTCCAAAAGAGCCTTTGAGCTAGTTTTTGAGTAAATTATAAATGTTTTCTCATTTAAGCAAGAGAGGAAACACTGATTTCCAAGAGAGCCTTTGGGCTAGTTTTTGAGTAATTATCTCAAACCAGAGAAAGAATTATGTTTTTAAACATATGAGCTAGTTACATTTTAGGAGTAGTATTGAGCACCGATTTAGGGACAAGTTGAGTTCAGATAATTCAAAGTCTCCATAAACCGTGTGGCGAGCATGGGTAAAAACAGTCATACTTTTTAGATGATTCCTTAATTCCTTTTAGCATAGAATAGTGGATCCACTTAGTAGTTAGGTTATATACCCCCGGCAAGGTATAGGACGACCCTAACAGTGTGAGCCAAAACGATGTATCATCACATATCTCATAGTGATGGTTGTCGGTTAGAGAAACTCCCACAAAGATATTTTGTATTCTTATATACAGAGACTTTACTTGTATTTTAACATACAAACAAAGTTTAAATTGTATCCTTGCATACAAATTGAGTTACTATTGTATTTTTTTAATACACAGAGTTGTTATCCACATGTTGTAAAGTTTTTCTTTATATTGCATTTATATTACTGCTTTATATTGAAATGAGTTGAGTTGAGTTGAGACCAGGTATATTCCTTCAGTTCCTTTTAAGCTTATGTCTTGTCTTAGAGTTCCCCTTGCATGCCCATACATTCGATGTACTAATGCCAGTTGGTCTGCATCTTTTGTGATGAAAATACAGGTAACCAGGGTCATCATCTAGTTCATCGTTGATCTAATTAAGCTTCAGAGTTGTTGGTGAGCCTCCTTGCTTCCGGAGGATCCCATTTTTATTGTTTTTCATTGTTCTAGTTCATTAGGATGTCGTGGGTCTATTCCCGACACCCATCTCAGTTGTTAGAGGCATCATAGACAGTTAGTTGATGTTAGTTCTTGAATCTTTCCATTTCATTTTTTATGTTTGAGACTTGAGTTGCCATTTTTTCTAGTGAATGTTTCTTTAAGACATTCTATATTTATTGCATTAGTTTATCTTTTGAGACTGTTTCTTGTTATTTAAGTCTTCCGCTAAGAGTTAAGCCAAGTCAAGGGTTCGCTTGGAACCAGCAATGGTTCTTGAATGTCAGTCTCGCCCAGGGTGTAGGCTCGGGGCGTGACAAAATCACTGAATTCTTATGTCATCGCTATTAGAAAAAATGACAACGGTTACAAGAGCGAAGATGATGATATCAAGCTGCAACAAATTATTTGAATCGATTATCACGTACAACGCACGTGTCCAAAAATAAGTATATATATATACACAACTAATATACATAAACTGAAAAAGAAATATACAATTCTATTGACAACCAAATGAAGCGCCCTATCAAATCTAAATTCATGTAGCCCAAGTCAAAGATGGAAAACAAAAGTTGTTCATTATCAAGGTCGAAAAAATAGTGTATATATATATATATACACAACGTATATGCGTAAATTCGGAAAGAAATAGTCTTCCATTGACGACCAAATCAAGCGCCCTATCAAATCTAAATTCTTGCAACCCAAGTAAAAGATGGAAAACAAAAGTTGTTCATCATCAAGATGGATTGTGAATTTCTGCACACTCCACAGAAGGCATAAAATTAAGAAATCTTTTGCAGCCATTGATGTCGAAATGGAATCAACCAAATTTACAAATCATTAATTCCGATTAAGTTGAAATGAAATCAACGAATTTTCAAATCTTGAACTCCAATTAATTTGCAGTTAATCCTACCAAACTGAAATATGATGTCATTAGCAAAAATGACAACGGTTACAAGAGCGATGTTGATGATATCTAGCTGCAACAAATTTTCTGAATCAGTAATCACGTGCAACGCACGTGTCGAAAAACTAGTATATATATACAACTTATATGCATAAACTGGGAAAGAAATATAGGCTTCCATTAACGACCAAAGGAAGCGCCCTATCAAATCTAATTTCTTGCATCCCAAGTCAAAGATGGAAAACAAAAGTTGTTCGTCATATATATACTAGATAAGTATGGTCCGTGCTTAGCACGAGCCCAACAAATTTGCATTCTTAGGGGTCGTTTGGTAGAGTGTATTAGCAAAAATAATGCATGCATTAACTCTGTGTATTAGTAGTCCCTTGTTTGGTATACTTTTTCATGTTATGTATAACTAATGCAAGCATTTAGTTATACACTCTATTGTGTATTGAGGAGTGTATTACTATTACCATGAATTTCTAGGTATTAGTAATGTAAAGAGATTTAATACATGCATTAGCATAGTTAAAAACTTAATTACCCCTCAAAAGCACTTTTACATCTTCTCCACCATAATTGTGGATGATATTTTTGTAAATAAATATTTTTATACAATGCATACTATTTTTATTACACCAAACTAAACAATACATAAAAAATAATCTATGCATAACTAATACAAGCATTATTAATGCAAGTATTACTAATACACTCTATTGAACATTACGTTTATACCCTCTAACGTTATGTTTATACACTCTACCAAATGACCCCTAAGTAATTTGTCCTTGTTTGGTGCTTGTAGGTTGCGATTTAGAATGTGATTTCTCGTTGTTTGCACAAACTCAATATTATAAAATTGTGATCTAGAATGTGACTCTCGTTGTTTGGTGATGAGCTGTAACACAAATCCTTGGAATTATTATATTTAATTAATTAAAAGCCCATTTGACTTAATTTTAAAAAAATAGCTTTTTAAAAGTAGTTTATAGAAAATTAAACTTTAGTAACTTTTGAATTTGAAAAATGAAAAGTAGGTGAATGCATACTTTTAATTTTTTAGAAATCATTTTATACTTATTTTAAGTTATTTTTAACTTTATCAAACACTCTAAAAAATTTAAAATGACTTAAAAATAGATTTGACCAACTTTTAGTCAATCCAAGCTCTTAAGTAAACATTTTGATTACCTTTATGAGCGGACGTTTGGTCTTTAAATTCTTTTAATTAATATTATTCCACATTTATTCACTTACACATACTTGTAAATGTAAATGTTTACTTTCTCGGTAGACCATGATGAGTCGGACATGGTTCAAGTGACACAACGGCGTGCACCATTCGTCGCATTGTTTAGGTCAGTAACCGAAACTTTATCAACTTTCCTCGTCTTACAAGGTTAAGCCAAAAATCATAATTATGCTTCCCCTGCTTAGCGAACTTTAAAAGCAGAGCACTGTAAATGTATTAAAGATTCGCAACACACAAACATTAAAATATGTCATTCAAATGAAATTTATTTTGAAAAATTGCTAATATTAGTGGAGAAATTGATGCATGTAAGTGATCGCCAAATCAGATAACAAAAACATCGCACACTAATTGTTGCATATTATATACCTATATTACGTACAAAATATCACGCTCCGAAATGTAGTGTTGCTACCAGATGTACTTTTAATATATCCATCTAAGTATGCGAAGTGCGACATTCACTTATTCACATACATGAGAGTGTAAATAATATACAGACACTACATATAAGCCAAAGCTGATGTATTCTACGAATGACAAAAAAAGTAGACTCAAGGTCATTTAAACCTAACTTCTTAAGAGCAATATGAATCAAGCGTGAAGCGGTAATATATTCCAGTAGGAAGGCACAATCATTCCACCTTTCTTTACCCATATGCAAATCCAGCTCTCATTCACTTTACACCCAGAAGTATATATTTAGCAACAATAGTTGGAAGGCAGGATAGAAAAATCCAATCAATAAACAACATCAAACCACTTCCTGCAACACAGTAACAGATCTCCTAATTGGTATGGAAGTGTTCTTCAAAAAAGCTCTTGATCTTCTCCTCGTAATTTGCTAGTTTCTCAGGGAAAACCTCAAAGAAATCCTGAAGCAAATTATGAATCCTTAAAGCTTTAGTACTCATAAAAAAAAAGGGACTGACTTGTATCAATATACTGAGGAAAGGTTTTAGCTTGTAACTTTAACATACAATGTATATCGAATATTCGTGATCTTTCTGAATTTTATTCAACTCCTCAATAGTCTCATAAAATGTAGGCATCAAGTCTCTAGCAGAGCATTCCAAGTTCCGAAATTTTTCATATAGTAATTAAGGGAGTACGAAGGCAGGACAAAACCAGCAATCAACTTGTAACCACTCTTAGGGTTGGTTCATTATTTTACTCCTTATTCAATTTGGACCAATGATAATACATCCTTATCAATGTAGGATTTTCATCTATCAATGACAACATAAAAAATATATCCACCTGTTCAATTTCTAACCCCAAAATACCAAGAGAGTTGGCAACAAATTAGATTAGCTGTATTAATTGAAAAGTAATTTATCCACTTAACCAGAATTTACAAATGTGAGATCCTTGTTCAGAGAACTCAAAAAATTATTGAAAGGTATTGGAAGGAACATGGAAGATATAAACTGACCTGACACCTAATGATTTTTTTTGGATGGGTGTTAAAGGGGGATTTTCTGTTCCTCATAGATAATTTATACAGATATAATTCTTAGCCTGATCTTTAAGAGCAAGCTTGTCAAAAGACACAAATTTCTTTGGATCATGGTGCTGAGGAAGCCTCTGGTCCTCATTACTGTCATCCATGTACCATACATATATGACGTCCTCTCTTGGATTATACCGGAATTGAAAAATTAAGAGAGCTTGTGAATAATTCTCCATTTTCTTCTCTACCTAATCAATTTTTATGATAAACTATACTTTGTTATTATGTGTAAAGATTCATCCAAAACCAACATTAAGATCATTCTCCTCTTTGCAAATGTAGGAGGCAATGGGGAAAGTAACTCCATCAAAGTAACCAAATCATATACAGTTAACATGTTAAACAAAAAATTCAAAAGGTAAAACCATATGTATTGATAGTAACATAGTAAAATTAGAAGTATATAGTTTAGCTAGCCTGCCCCTAACCCTGAATCAAACAAAGGAGGCAAACAACAACAATGACATACCAATGCAATCCCAGAAGTAGAAGTGGGTCTAGGGAGGATGGTGTGTATGCAGACTTACCCTTACCTTGGGAAGGTAGAGAGGTTGTTTCTGATAGACTATGGCTCAAGTAAAACATATAATAAAAATGGAGGCAAGGAACCAATCTTTGGTGGAAATCTGCCATCTTTCACTCAACAAAGTAACAATAGCGTCTTCCAGACTGCGTGTCAATAATTCATTCATGATCACAATCAGTTTTTACATGAGACAACTTTCAGGTTCATCAAGATTTCTCATCTTGAAAGATGACTCAAAATTGTACTTCTTGTATGGTTTTTGTGTTAAAATCGAATAATCCAAAACATACAAAAATATCAAATAAAACCAAAAGTATTTAACCATCAGAAAATTCTTTTGAAGTTACTAATCACCATAATCTATGTTGCCAGGGCTTGTACTCTGCAAGACCATCTGATTGTACCTCATATTCATGCCTCAAAGAGAAAGTAAGTGTGAAGAAACTTATATGAACAACCAACCATTGAGAGTTGTAATGTATTCATCTACCTTAACACAAACACTGATGCAGCGAGCAAAGAATCTGAAAATTAAGATATGTGATAGAAAAGAAAAAGGCATTTATGAAAAGTTACAACAAACACTATTTTTGAGTGAATGCAAGCATATGAAAAAAATCGCAGACATATGAAGAAGGGGAAATTTAAGTGATTAAGTGAAATAAGAACTCACCTTACACACGGAAGAGCTAAACTCTAAATCGATGAATATGAGATGAAAAATTAAGAGAATTTTTAAAAAATTCTAAATCCAAAACTTTAGTGAATCTTCTTCTTATTGAAATTCCGAAGAGGAGTAAGAGATTCATATATTTGTTTGATTTTACCTTACCCAGTTGCCCTCTTAGGGTTAACAGTAAAGATGAGGAATGAGAAATTATGGAGAGACATATGAAGAAAATTGAAGAATGATCCAGAAGCGTAGTAGAGGAAAAGAATTGAAGAAAAAGATGAAAATACCCTTACTTTTGTTTTAAATAACTTAAGTAGAAACCTTGACCAACTTCTATAGCGCGATGTACAATAAATTTATGTTGTGGTCGTCCTGACTTCATGCTTCTATATAGTAGAAATAAATGTATATATACTAGATACAGGACCCCGTGCCAGCACGGGGCCCAATATATATTATTTTTTTATTTTAATTTATATCATATTATGGAATTTGAGAAGTTATTGAAATTTTTATATGATTTAAAAAATATTTTAAATTTTTAGCAATTGTGATTTGTAGTACTTTTTTTTAACATAATTTTGAAAATAATATTTATTACTCTGTTTGTTCTAATTTATGTGGCACACGCAGAATTTCAAATATTAACCCTTTTTTATATGTCTCTTTAATATATTAAGTTGTTAATTATTGTATTTTATAGTACATTTTGAACCTAATTTTTTAATAATATATATTATTTGCCATGTCCCAATTTATGTGGCATTAATTGATA
>JAJOOR010087681.1:0-10971 GCA_036250505.1 Solanum acaule | reverse complement strand
TATGTCCTCATGGATTCGAGGATAAGACTTTTAAGTTCTTTGTTCATGTAATAGACTTAATAGATTTTTTTTTTATTGTAAAGGGTCGTGTCCCTACTTATGTTTTGTGACTGTGTCTAAGATGGCCATGTGAGACTTAGACTTCCGCTGTGTGTTTTTAAAGTTGTTTTAATGAAGTTTAAATGTGTGGATGTAAATAAGTTTTTTTCATTCCGCACTATTTTCATTATTGAATGCAATGAATGACTATGTGGCTCGTATAAGACACCTTCGGGGTCGAATACGCCATGTTACGACTAGGGGGTACTCTCGGGTCGTGACAGATACTCTCCTCCACCAAGGTCCATTTTTTCAGAGCTAGCTTCGCATACTTCTCTTGTATGCACAACTCTTGATCAGGATAGCAGTCTCCCCACTTTTCTTGAATCTCTTGAAAATGTTTTCTAGATTCGAGTATTCTTTGCTCCACTTTGGAAAAATCCTTGTTATTTAACTATTTCATAGCAACTTTCATTTGATTTAACTTGTACCATACCTTCACCATGTAAGTGCCTTGTACAGGTTTGGCCCATTCACTTTGCACAATGTACATAAAGTCTTTGTGTTGACTCAGGTGATTAAGAAACCTGAAGGGTCTGGCGTGCTTCCCTTTTCTCTTTTCAATTGTGACATAAAGAAGGGCATGATCAGAGTAGTGTGGGACTTTTGCATCAACTTGAAGATGTGGCCAGAGAGTCATCCAAGAAGAGTTCATAATGGCTCTATCAATTTGGCTATGAACATGCGAATTTGTCTAGGTATAGAACCTTCCAGCAGTCTTAAGCAGCAACAATCCAGTATCACTCAGTAAGTTCCCAACATCCTTCACCTCAGCATCTTGGATTTGGCTCCCCAACCTATCGTCTAGATTTAGAACAACGTTGAAATCACCCATTATCAACCATGGTTGTTGAATGGTGGATTCCATTCCTTCAAGTGATTTCCACATGTCAATCCTATCCTGGATGGTATGAAGTCCATAGACTGGACTGAACATAAAATATATATCCCTATTTCTTTGATGAATAGAACAGTGCACCAATTGATGGCTGAAATTAAGCACAACCAAGTCAACCTTAGTGTGGTCCCACACTATCTAGATTTTGCCCTTTTCATTTGATCCATAGTTCCAATACCAGGTCCATTGGGGAAAGACTTTCTTCGCTATATCAGGAGCCTTTTGTTTTGTGACGCTAACTCTACTATGTTCTCCTTCTTTATTACTCAATGCAGCTCTTTGTGCTTGAACTTCTTATTGAAGCCCCTTACATTCCAAGAGGCTACTATCATTGAATTTTCGATAAGGGTGGATCAGGAGGCTTGCCCCTTCGCTATCTACTATTCTGCCCCCTATCTACCATGTCCATTGTAGCTTGAAAAACCTGCTGGAAAGTAGTCTCCTGCAGTGGACTAAAGCAATTATTAAATTCAACTTGGTCTCCCTCTTGACTGGTGCCAACAAGTTGTTTACCGGTAGACTTCCCTTTACTTGTTTCCATCCCTCATCATTCACTATATGGGTTACAACCTCAGGTCGTGCTTCAGTCCCAACAGCTAGGTGATCTTGTTTATTTATCCATATCTATTGGTTTTGCTTACTCCCATTTTTTGTGTGCTTTGGTTAGTTCTATTTATGTTGTTTACCATTGCAAATATGTCCAATATGGTAGAAAGATGGACAGTATTGCGGCCACCATTCATACTCAATAGCTTGATCAAACACATCCCTGCTTAAGTCTACAACTTTGGTAGTCTGGGCCAGAGGATAGTGATGTCTATTTCAATCAATATGCGAGCATAAGATATTCTCTCCATTATTGAGGTGCATTCATCATCACATAGGGGTGTGCCCAATCTACTAGAAATTCTACTCAATGAGTTTAGGCTCCAACAATTCAAGGGAAAGTTTGGGAACATTAACCATAGTGGAATTGTTTTGAGAATTTCCTCGCTAAAGTTGAATTGTGGACTCCAAGGTTTAGTAATAATAGGTTTATTCCCCATCATATGAGGGCCAGACATCAGAACTACATCTCTCTCATCAACGCTTACAAGCTTTATCACGAAGTATCCATCATTGTGATAGTAGATAGGATGTTTGTTTTTGAATGTCCACTATCCGAGGAGCCTAGAGACAGCTCCTAAGGATGGGGAGTCCCCCACGACTTATAGTATCAATGCATTCTTCCATAATTCAGTATCTATATCAACTTCCACCTTATCCAATTGTACCAATTCGATCCCATATTTTACTATAGGGGCTATATAGTTAAGATTCAAACCCTTGGTAGCTAATTTAGTACTTGCAGTAGTCTAATTCTTGCATTGTGGTAGGTTTGGGATAGGTAGTAGCTTGTGTTCAATGGATGGCATCTGAGGTTTTGCCGTTAGGTTTTTGACTTCCTTGCAACTAGTTGCACTCCTAGAAACCTTTGTTTCTGAATGCTCGGACCTATGTTTTGTGATATAGGAGTAGCAATTATGATGAGTCCGAGATTTGGACTCATTTAGGGCTTTGTTTTGATAGTATAAGTGTCCTTAAATGCATATTTTGTGCTCTAAATTGGTGTTGAAGTGTTGATTTGCAGCTATGAAGGCTAAGTAGCAAGGCAAGGACATGACCGGATGAAAAGGAACTGAAGAGCTGAAAAAGTAGAGAAAAGCAATCCTGGTGATCGCCAAGACCACTCGGCGAACCGCCGAGTGGCTCTCCAGACCGCCTAAAGTTCCAATGTGCCAGCCCTGAGGAAAGAAACCAAGTCGGCGACAGAAATGGGTAGTCGGAAGATCACCGATCTGTTCCGCGATAACAAAATGGATCGCCTAAAGTTACAGGACTTGGAGATGCTGAGAACAAATTCAAAATGGCGATAGAAATGAGCAAAGGGCAGATCGCCGAACCACTCGGCGATCCCGACTTACCTTGCCTAATGGATTTTCAGGCCAAATTTTGGGCAACTGTAAATTTAATTTTGAACTGAGAATTTAATGTCTTGCAATTTTGCTATCATTAAGAAAAAAATTTCTTTTTAGTTTTAGAGTTCCATTGTAAGATTTTGAAGCTTTTTGGAGGCTCAAACTTGAAGAATTGCAAGTGGGTTTCAAAATTTCTTCAATTTGGACCATTGTAAAGACTTGGGAACATTTGCCCAGATCATGGTTGTAACACTCCAAAAATTAGTATGCTAAACTAGAGCTTAACATGAGGGTTACATTCGTAAATGTACCTCTACGTACTTAGAAATATAGATTTTCATGTTGGAACGTCAAGGTACGACCCCTAAGGACCAACCATGGGTCCTTGAGGAAGACCCTAGAAAAGTTGCTTGGGCACTGACCCATGAAGGGGACCCACACCTCGTAGGTCAACCCGCGCTCGTGGGTGAGAGGTCTGTGGGTCAGGCTTGAAAATCAAGTCCCAGAACCCAACCCATGCTTCACCAGCACAGGTCATGGGTCCAACCACAGTCCATCTATAGTGGGTCGTGGATGGACACTTGGAGGTTGATATGGAGGGTTAAGTTAAAGGTACTTTAGGGTTTTCTGGTTTTAATTAATGTTAAGTGGTGTCATTTTCGCCTGAATTAAACCACCTATAAAAGGATTTTTGACTCCTAAATTAAATCATCCAAATCACTATTTCTAAATTCCCAAAAGAACTCATCCTCTCCAAAAATTCTCTCTCTAAAACTTCAAGGAAGATTAAGAAGGAAATTGGAACTAGGGTTTGAAAGAGCACACTTTTCTACTAAAATTCGTTGGAGATTCACAGCTAAGGTATGGTAGTCCTTCATCCATGGATAGTCTTCATCCATGGAGTCCCTCCGAGTTCAATTTCAAAACTAGTAATTCCTCAAAAGTTAGAGTTTGACTCCAAACTCATGGATTCCTTTCAAAATCATTTATAATGATTGAATTACTTTGTATTATGATAGAATTGATGTTTTATTATTATTTTATGTTAAATTCCCAATTATGATCTTGAGATGTGGGTATGTGGATGTTAGAAGGTTAATATGGGATTATGCTTGTAGTAATTGAGTTATTTGAATAATGTTATTATCCATATCTAATGTAGTAATTCTAGATATGTTGATTGAATATGATCTTTGGTCCTTGAATGTAAAAGTATGAGAAGTATGCACGATTATGAGATTTATGTATATGCTTCAAGAACACTTCGAGAGTAAGGTGGTTATGATTATGATCTTGTGTGTGTTGTTGAAAGGCTATTCTCGTCTACACACCTATGTATGAATATGATATGATGTGAAAGTTTTTCTCACAATATGATTATTCTAAGGTTGAAAGGCTATTCTCACTTATTGAATCTATGAGATATCTTATGAATTATGTTGGATTGAGTGTCAAGACATTCTTCCATAAGTTTGAACTTAAGTCAATACTTAATATGTAATCTATGGGAAGTAATGCTTAGCATCGAGTGGATATTGAAGATGAGATAGAAGCTATTACTCTAGTTGAGTCTTGCTTCCCAATGGGAACTTTTACACTAGTTGAGTCCGAGTTCCCAAAGTATGTATCTCATGAGATGGAGACCTTCTACCTTAGTTGAGTCTGGGTTTCTAGTACCATTCTCCTTATCCCATAAACTATGTGCCCTTATATGTATTTAGCTAGTGAATCCACCTAAGCTAAGAGTATGGTTCTACCTTAGGCAGGTAGGACAACCCACTTTCGGTGTGGGGTAGACACCAAATTCCATGTTAAGCTCACATGGTCTATGTCGGTTAAAGTTAATCCCACTATGACAACAATATGAACAAGAATATGAATTATGAAAAATGGTTACCCAAGAATCTTTACTTAGCATGGGTGGGACTATGGGATCTTATTCATGCATTGCACAAGTATGCTTTGAGGGTACATATGGTATGGTTCTCCTATGTTATGATGATCTACATGTTGAATATGCTTATGACTTGTTATTTTCCACTATCTCCACAATGATGCTTTAACTTACTAAAATGCATGCATTAAACTAGAACGTCCCTTTTAGCATGTTTTCAAGGGTTTTACGCATGACTATCATACTTAGTGCATTTTTGTACTAACACGTATTTTCCTACATTTTCCCAAAGTGTAGGGTCCAGTTCTCAAGGTAGTCATCATTGTGGCTAGAGCTTGGATTCGCTCATTTCTCATAGATTCTTGGTGAGTTCTCAAGATTTGAGGACGGATGTTTTCACTTAATAGATTATTTTCTTGTATTTCCTTTTCAAATTATGTTTTTATGGGTTGTGTCCCTATTTCATTCAAAAATTGTATTAGATGGCTAAATTCATTCATGGTATTCCTCCTGAGCAGGAAATAGATTTTGGTATTGACCTTCTTCCGGATACGCAACCTATCTATATTCCTCCTTATAGAATGGCTCCGACGAAGTTAAAGGAGTTGAAAGAGCAAATAAAGCAGTTGCCAGATAAGGGTTTTATCCGACCAATTATCTCTCCATGGGGTGCTCCTATGTTGTTTGTTAGAAAGAAAGATGGGTCCCTTAGAATGTGCATTGATTATCGTCAATTGAATAAAGTGACCATCAGGAACAAATATCCTCTTCCAAGAATTGATAATTTATTTGACTAACTTCAAGGGGATAGCTATTTGTCTAAAATTTATCTTCGTTCGGGTTATCACCAATTGAGGGTGAGAGGTGATGATATATCAAAGACGGCTTTCCAAACTCGGTATAGTGATTATGAATACCTTGTGATGTCGTTTGGTCTGACCAATGCTTCAACGGTGTTCATGGAATTAATGAATAGAGTGCTTAGGCAATACCTACACATGTTTGTGATTGTGTTTATGAATGATATTTTGATCTATTCAAGGAGTGAGAAGGAGCATGTGCACCATTTGAGAATTGTTTTGCAAGTTCTTAAGGGCCAACTACTTTTTGCAAAATTTAGCAAGTGTGAATTTTGGTTAAGGTCCGTAGCTTTCCTTGGTCATATTGTGTCAAGCAAGGGTATTGAAATAGATCCTAAGAAGATTGATGCGGTCAAAAGTTGACCTAGACCTCTTACCCCTTCCCACATTAGAAGCTTTTGGGGTCTGGCCGGTTACTATAGAAGGTTTGTTGAGGGATTTTCTTCCATTGTTTCTCCTTTGATGGCTTTGACTCAAAATAAAGCTAAGTTTGTGTGGTTGGAAGCTTGTGAGAAAATTTTCCAAGAGTAGAAAGATAGACCTACTTCTGCTCCGGTGTTGACCTTACTGGAGGGTACATATGGTTTTGTGGTGTATTGTGATGCCTCTAGAGTGGGATTGGGATGTGTGCTCATGCGAAATGGTAAAGTGATTGCCTATGCTTCAAGGCAAATTAAAGTCCATGAGAAGAATTATCCTACCCATGACGTTGAATTGGCGGCGGTTGTATTTTCCTTAAAAATATGGAGGCATTATTTGTATGGGGAGCATGTGGATGTTTTCACCGATCATAAAAGTCTCCAATATGTGTTTAGTCAAAAGGACTTGAATCTTCGACAAAGAAGGTGGTTAGAATTGTTGAAGGAATCTGACATGAGGGTCCTTTACCACCCCGGCAAAGCTAATGTGGTAAAAGATGCACTTAGTAGATTGTCCATGGGTAATGTGGCTCATATAGATGATGAAAAGAAAAATGTTGTTCGTGATGTGCATGGGTTGGCCCGACTAGGTGTTCAACTAGTGGATTCCACCAAGGGTGGTGTCATGGTCGATAATGGTTCCGAATTGTCCTTTGTGATGGCTGTGAAGTCTAAGAAAGGCCTTGATCCTATATTAGTTGAGTTGAAAGAGTCGGTACTCAAGAAGTCTGTTGAGGCTTTCTCCCAAGGGGGAGATGGGGTGCTTAGGTACCAAGGTCGGTTATGTGTTCTGAATGTTGATGGTTTGAGGGAAAACATTTTAGAGGAAGCTCATAGTTCTCGGTATTATATTCATCCGGGAGCCACCAAGATGTACCGTGATCTACGGGGAAGTCTATTGGTGGAATGGTGTGAAGAAAGATATTGCGGGATTTGTGCCCAAATGTCCAAATTGTCAACAAGTTAAGGTTGAGCATCAAAGGCCAGGAGGATTATCCCAAGATATAGGTATTCCCACTTGGAAGTGGGAAGAGGTGAATATGGACTTTATTGTGGGATTTCCTCGCACTCGAAGGCAACACGATTCTATTTGGGTCATTATAGATCGGATGACAAAATCAGCCCACTTTATTCCTGTCAAGGTTTCTTTTTTAGTTGAAGCCTATGCCAAGTAGTTTATACGACAGATAGTGAAGTTGCATGGGGTTCCTTTATCTATTATTTCGGACCGGGGTACTCAATTTACTTCGCACTTTTGGAAGTCATTCCAAAAAGGGCTTGGTACTAAGGTTAAGCATAGCACGGCTTTTCATTCGCAAAACGATTGGCAAGCGGAGAGTACCACCCAAACATTAGAAGATATGTTGAGGGCATGTGTTATGGACTTCAAGGGTAATTGTGATGACCATTTGACTTTAATAGTGTTTGCCTACAATAATAGCTATCACTCAAGTATCGGTAAGCACACCTCATACAAGTCTAGGTGTTCAACGATCGTAAATTAGTATAAAACTCAACTAAATGAGTTGGGGTCGAATCCCACAGGGAGCGGTACGTGTTTCAAATTCAATTGGAAAGTATAAATGTAGTCAAATCAGTCATAGGAATAAAAATTATCGAATAAAGACATCATTCAAATTAATGGGTGACACGAATGTCAAATGGGGGTTTTGGTTTTGATTATCAACTACAAAAAACAGTCACAAACAATAAGAATTAACAATAATGAGACGGATTTTTGGGATGTGATCAACTATAGGCTAATATAAACATATGGGTAATTGCAAATATTAGTAAATAGCTAGATATTAGTGAGGAGGCTAGGCTATAAGGGAGGTAATTTTCTCTCGAACAATTTACCCCAAATCAAGTGATTTCTCTCAAACATCAACAAGCATAAAAAATAAAAGCAGCCCACACCTTAATTTATTCACTCTTTCGAGCTGAATGTGTGGGATTGGGTTTAGGCTTCACTTTCTCGAGTTGAGCCCAGGTCAACCCAATACCCACAAACCATTAATCAAAAACCTTAGTTCTGAAACGTCTCTCTCGGGCAAGCTAAAAACACAAGGGAAGAACTGCATTTGCAACTACAATTCTTAAATTAAACCACAAATAATGATTAAACTCACTTTTAAATAGCATTTAAACTAACAATTAGCAATACCCAAATGCTAAATCCGCCCATAATCACATGATCACAACCCAAGAATTGGGGTTTTAGCTAGACATCATGAAAAGGTAA
The DNA here is from genome assembly GCA_036250505.1 of Solanum acaule. Lineage (NCBI taxonomy): Eukaryota > Viridiplantae > Streptophyta > Magnoliopsida > Solanales > Solanaceae > Solanum > Solanum acaule. The sequence goes on along the minus strand of JAJOOR010087681.1, from coordinate 2,598 downwards.
AAACATTTACCAAATTGATTATCCATCAACTTGGGTAGAGTGATTTAGGCTTTACAATGGTCCAATTTGATTAATCTCAAAGACCCACTTCCAATTTCTCAAAAGTGAATTTCTTCAATCCCTCAAGGCTAAAGAAAACTGTAGAGAGAATAGTTCTAAAAGTTCTGATAAAAACAACTTCTCAAAAAATAATAATATCCAAGATTATATGCTCTATACTAACTAAAATGTTTAAAATGTATTTAGACTCGCCTAAAATAAGCTACGAAAGCCCCTTTAGTGAAATAAGTCGGGCTCGCCGATCCACTCGGTGAGCTGCCCTTTGGTCTGTTCCATCGCCCTTTCGCGTTGGCATTTAGCATCCTCAAGGTCTGTAACTTTGGGCGATCTATCTTAGCTTCGCGGAATCACTCGGCGATCCATCGACTACTCCCTTTCTTCGCCGACTTGATTCTTTCCTTCAGAGCGTGGCACACTGGAACTTTAGGCGGTCATCGGAGCCACTCGACGACATGCCGAGTACTCTTGCGATCCTGACGCTCGCCCTTCTTCATTTTTTCAGCTTGTTTTGTTCCTTTTTGCCTGTTAGTGTCCTTGCTTTGTTCCTTCATCCATATACCTGAAAATCAAGGATTTAACATCAGTTATTGGCACAAATTAAGCATTTGAGGACACTAAATCTATGTAAACAATGCACTAAATGAGTCCAAATCCAGGACTCATCAACACCCCCAACTTTAAACTTTTGCTTGTCCTCAAGTAAAACTCAAGTTCAGCAGTTCAAAAAGGATGTCTCAAACAGTGCTACAAAAGACTCAATCATGAATGCACAGAACAAGACTCAACTTACTCATGCAAAAAAGAATTGTGCACTCAAAGATTCTAGTTGTGACTCACCATTATCAATAATGTTCAAGTTCACAATACTTGCTTCAAATGCAAGTTCAAGGTCAACAAAGGTACTCAAAATGCCCTCACAACAAAGATGATTTCATATTCCCACCCTATTCTTCAACAATTTAAAGTTCTGGAATCACAAACCACTCTCACACTCACAAAGATGAACACATGCATGACTTCACCCGTAGGTTTACCCTTATTTTTCAATCAAAGTTGTTTCATCTTACTCAAGATGAAAAAGGTATTTTCAAAGCTTCTAACGGGGCTTAGTGTAAAGGTATGGTCATTTAGGCTTAGTTGTAACTACCCTCATGAAATGTGGTATGAACATCAATTTTCTTCCTTTTCTTCAACATTTGAATCATGCTCAAAATGCACACCATTATTCAACTTACAATGGAATATTGGACACCCTATTTCTTTTGCAACTTTCACAACTTTTTCATTCTTTTTCTTTTGCTTTTTCTTTCCCTTTTTTTATATGGAGGGGTTCCATCTTTTTCAAGACCATTGCTAACAAGGGGGATTTTTTACACTTGTTGATTTACCTTCTCTTTTCACCACACCCCCAATTTCGTATTTTGGCCTAAGTTGGCTATTTAAACAAACCACATTTCATGAGAGTTATGGGTGAATGGATCAAAAAGGATCACAATTGTTCAAGTTTCTTCCAAGAAAAGGATAAGGCTCAAATGGGGTTCAAGCAAGGTTCACACACCTCACAAGGTTGGCCACAAAAAGAGGTATATTGTCAAATTGTTTCACTCCTCAAAATCGTTGCCTAACATCATTTCAAGAGCTTGTATCACTTAGTCAACCGGACCAACGGGGAAAATTCTAGGTGTCATCACACAAGGTTCACGGTAAGCTCATCACACAAGGCATTGGTACCAATATCAAAGGAGACTCATTTGAGTAGTGTGCAATGGTCATCACAAGAAACTCCATTCGATAACCGGCTAGTCACAACGAGATGCAAAAAGTCCACATATTGTCTACGCAACTTCATTTGGCCACATCGTAGCCACGCATTCATTTTTGTTCGATTAAGAGCACTATTCAAGTCATCGGTATTGATCATAACATATACTCAAATTTGTACAAGAACAACCACATTTACACACAACAAGAGGTGGCAAAAATTTTCAGAAGGGACAAAAACTATTTTCATTCATAACAAGGAGCCACAAGCTCAAACATCCACAAGATAAGATCAAAACACAGTTTAAAACACAAACCCCAATATATACACATGAGTTATTTATAAAAATACCTCACCCCATGTCACGACCCAAATTGAGTCATGAGTGGCACCCACACTTAACATCTTAAGTGGGCGGACCAAGGAATCTAAACCCCAACACATACCAATAATTCAACTACAAATAACAACAATAACGCGGAAGCTCCAAAACTTATTAAAGTAACCAATCAAATAAACCTCTAAAGTCTATTACATATTATCCCCAAAATCTGAAAGTCATCACATCAAGGACATCTAATCTCTAAATACTAAGTCTAAGAGTATCAAAGGCACCGAAATAAATGAAATAAAGCAATTTGTGTCCGAAAACTATGGACATCAAGTCATGACCGAGAGAATCCAACACAAGCTCGAATGCATAGCTCACCCTTAAACCTGATATGCTGAGACTGGCTAGAGCTGAGGGCTAGTCAAATTTGCTAGTACACTCGCTG
>JAJOOR010087664.1:0-11366 GCA_036250505.1 Solanum acaule | reverse complement strand
TTAGGTGTGCCTTAGGGTAACATTAGATAGAGGTTCTAAGATGATGAAGAGACTTACTTGATCAATGTGTTTATATGTTTATGTGCTTTATTAATGAAAGTTAAAGAATGCATGGCAAGTGCACTTTGGGTAACCTTAAGGTGGTGCCTTGGTGTGGATGATGGTATGGGACATTGCCCATACATTGCACAAAGGTATAGCGTGAGGGTTACATGAGGTGGAGGTTCAAGGTAAAGGTAAAGGGGTAGGTATGATTATTGATGAAATGTGAAGTATGTGACTTTATGTTGGTGGTTATGATTTGTATGGTGCCTATTGTATCAATGTTCATGAGATTTTACTAAAATGACATAAAAGCATGACTTTCAAAAAATGTCCTTTTCAGCATGTTTTTGCATGGTTTCCATACTTAGTACTTAATTGTGCTAACCCCTTTCTTCCCCTTTTGACTAAAGTGTAGGGATTTGGAGATGTTGATATTCCATGGTTGATGGATAGGTTTCAAAGGTGTTTGAAGATGAAAGACTTGGTGAGTCCTCATAGATTCGAGGACAATACCCAATATGTTCCTTTATGTCTTGTAGTTTTGTTATAGTTTTGAGTGGGCTTAGTCCCAATGTTGTATTCAAGTATTAGATGGTTTTGAGACATCATGTATAAAGTCTAGAAGTTTTCCGCTTGTTATTTAATGAAAGTATCTTCGTGTGTGAAGAAAGTTTTTAATTCTTTATGGTTTTTAGTAACTATGCGATGAATGAATGCTAAGAGGCTTGTATTAGACCTCCGAGAGGTCGAGTACGCCGGTTATGACTAGGGGGTGCTCTCGGGTCGTGACAAGGTAAACCTAGATTTTACCGATTTTTGTGTGCTATAGTCAATGGATTTATTGTGATCCGGAATTCCCAAAAAAAATGGCCAAAATTTTTTATGGACGTCCTTTAAGACCTTAGAAATGGAGCGAGTTCGTCTTGAGGGGCCAACAGACATATTTTAAAGTTAAAACGAGCCCCAACATAGGTAAAACCAAATTTTGCCTCTTTTCGTGTGCTATATAGTCCATGGATTTTTTGTGATCCGGAATTCCCAAAAAAGAATAGCTGAAATTTTTCGTGCACGTCCGTTAAACCTTAGCAATCGAGCGAGTTCGTCCCGAGGGGTAAATAGGCGTATTTTCAAGTTCAAACGAGCCTTAAAGCAGGTAAACCCAGATTTTGCCGATTTTCGTGTGCAACTATAAGGGGGCTGATCTTTGAACACAAATAGTTCACTGATTTAACCCGCTTTGGCAGCCAACAACCTTGTCGACTTCAGCCTTCCAACACTTAAGCCAAATTTAGGACTGTTTTGGTGTTAGCTCAAAAAAACAGATTTTGAGACTAACTCTTGGACATTTTAAGCAACAATATAATAAAAGACACGAAAATATAAAATGAGACAAAGACAACCAGATTTACAAAAAACTTAATTTCCAACTTGTATTACTAAAGTGAATACAAGAACACTCTAAAATCGTACCAACCTTGGCACTTTAAGATCACCCTAGACCTTAACTTAGATTTGACACTCTAATTAGTATTCCCTAATACTTAGAACAATCAAACCCCAAATTACACCATAGGCAGCCTGCACATTTATAACACTATGTGCAGCCAACTCCCGACAAGTGGCGTAATTAGAATAGAACACTTGTTGGCCTTAGCCTGATCTTATCCTATGTAGTTGACACCCCACAACTACTTGGTATATTCAAAATAATTCAAACAAGGCGCCAAAAACAAGCTCCACACGAAATAAGATAATATTGCACCTTTTGTAACCGCCGGTCATGTGCTTGGCATGTGTTTTGTAACCGCCGGTCAACTTTGACTTTATTTTCCTTTTGGACGAGCTGCTCCCATGCCTAACACTGCCATACTTAGACTTTTCAGCCTTGCATTGCTCCCACTCAATGATGCCACGCCATGGTCACAAATCTCTGCCATTCCTTCATCTCACATTGGCATCAATGCCCTTCCATTGATGCCTTGGTCTTGCTGGTCGTTTTACCTTGTTCTTTCTTTGAATATCAATGCCATGCCCACACGACATTGTTAAGCTTTTACCTTGTCAAGTCCTAACCAAGCTGCCTTGCCATCAAGTCCTTGGTCCTCACTTGTTGCTTCGAAATCAGGCCATGGTGCCATTGCTCACACCTTAGCTTCGTCAACATTCCATCGCCAACTTAGACTTGCATGTTTGTTTCCTTGGCTTATGCAAGTGAAAAGGTTAACATGCTTAATACCATGTCCATGCTGCTATTAAATTGAGTGACTCTGATTAGGGGTCTAACAGACCACCCCAACCAGTTTGCTTCGTTTTCTTTGATGAAATAAATTGAGATACAGCAACATCCTTTTTGGCTAACAAAACACTCATAGGATTAACATACGCTACTGGTTCCTCATCTGGTTCGACATCATCACTCTCAGCCAATAAACAATTGATAATTTTTTCCCATTTCGGACAGTTTGTTGCCATGTGTGGTCCATCACAAATAAAACAGCCATCAAATTTCGCTTTTTCTTTGCCTTTGGACGATCCAGCCTCTTGTTTTTCCTTTTCTTTGACCTTGTCTTCAACATTAGGATCTTTTTTCTTCCAATACTTCACTTTGTCTTTCCTTTTAGACTTAGAAGAAACAGAAGAATTTTCAGCATCATCTCGTCCTAAACGAAAATCTGCCAATGCATCTGCCGCCGCGATTGCATTTGGAAGATCTTTAATGTTCTGCCTTCGTAGTTCATTATGTGCCCATTTCTGTAATCCATAGATGAAATTATGCAATATATCCTCCTCGGACATGTTGTTAATATCCAGAATCAAAGAAGAAAATTTCTTGACATAGTCTCTAATAGATCCAATCTGCCTTAGGGTCTTCAAACGGTCCCTAGCAATCCAACCTGCATTGCGAGGGAAGAATTGATCCTTCAACTCTTTTTTCAGATGTTCCCACGAATCAATCTTAGGACGTTCAGCACTCACTTGTTTAGCCATTTTTGTAGGCCACCACAATTTTGCATCATCCGCAAGATACATAGTAGTAGTGATTGACACCTTATCATCATCACGTACATGGGCTGCAATGATGTATTGTTCCATATCCCATAAGAAGTTTTCGAGTTTCTTGGCACTCTTCATGACTCCAAATGCCTTAGGCTCGGGAATTTTCACTTTAGAAGACTCATCACGATTTGTTCTAGAACCAGCAATGGCCAAACGTAAGATGGAAAGTTCAGCAAAAAGGATTTATTTTTCCTTCAACACTTCCTCAATTTCAGTTCGAAGGTCTTTATTGTCCGTCATCACACCATCAATTTGCAAAGGCACCGCCTCACGAAAACTAAGGTTCTCCGCTGATTGTTCTTTGATGTCAGCCCGATATAAACCCATTTCTGAACGAAAATTTTCAAATTCAGTTTTCATACCTTAGAACTGCGTGAGCAAATCCACCAAGTTTGGCTCATCAAGACGCTCATCAGTCAAGCCAACAAAAGCTTCGATCCTTCGTACATGTTCTCGTATTTCAGTGTTCGACAGCATCATCTGATTCCTTGCAACACTGTGGTCAATGGAATTTTTATGATCCGGCATTCTCGAAATAAAATTGTTAAAATTTTTCATGGACGTATGTTAAGACCTTGGCAATGGAGCAAGTTTGTCTCTAGGGAAAAATGGGCTCGTTTTCAAGTTGAAACGCCACCAAAAGCAGGTAAACCCAAATTTTGCCAATTTCGTGTACTATAGACCATGGATTTTTTGTGATCCAGAATTCCCGATAAAAATGGCCGAAATTTTAGATGAGGTCCGTTAAGACCTTATCAATGGAGCGAGTTCATCCCGAGGGGAACACAGACGCATTTTCTTGTTCAAATGAGCCTTAAAGCAAGTATACCCAGATTTTGATGATTTTCGTGTGTTATAGTCCATGAATTTTTTGTGATCCGAAATTCTAGAAAAAAATTGCCGAATTTTTTCTTGGACGTACGTTAAGACCTTAGCAATAGAGAGAGTTCGTCCCGAGGGGAAAATGGGTGCATTTTCAAGTTCAAACGTGCCTCATAGCAGGTTAACCCAGAGTTTTGCCAATTTTCGTCTGCTATAGTCCATGGATTTTTTTTTATCTGGATTCCCAAAAAAATGGCTGAAATTTTTCATAGACTTCCGTTAAGACCTTAGCAATGAAGTGAGTTCTTCCCGAGGAGAAAACAGGCACATTATCAAGTTCAAATGAGACCCAAAGCAGGTAAACCCAGATGTTTTCCAATTTTCATGTGCATAGTCCATGAATTTTTTGTGATCCGAAATTCCCAAAAAAAAATGCCAAAATTTTTCATGGAGTTCTGTTAAGACCATAGCAATGGAGCAGGTTCATCTTCGGGGAAAAATAGGTGCACTTTCAAGTTTAAACGCGCCCCAAAGAAGGTAAACCCAGATTTTGTCGATTTTAGTGTGCTATTATCCATAGGTTTCTTTTCTGATTTGGAATTCTAAAAAAAAATGGCTGAAACTATTCATGGACGTCCATTAGGACCTTAGCAGTGGAGCGAGTTCATCCCGAGGGGCAAACGAGCGCATTTTCAAATTCAAACGAGCCTTAAAGCAGGTAAACCCAAATGTTGCAGATTTTTGTGTGTTATAGTGTATGGATTTTTTGTGATCCAGAATTCCTGAAAAAAATTGCCAAATTTTTAATGGACGTCGTTAAGACCTTAGCAATGAAGAGAGTTCGTCCCAGGGGAAAAATGAGCATTTTCAAGTTCAAACGCACCCCAAAGCAGATAAACCCAGATTTTGCCAATTTTCGTGTTCTATAGTCCATGGATTTTTTGTGATACAGAAATCCCAAAAAAAATGGCTTTAATTTTTCATGGACATCCGTTAAGCCCTTAGCAATCGAGGGAGTCGTCTCGAGGGGCAAGCAGGCGTATTTTCAAGTTAGAACTAGCCCAAAGCAGGTAAACCCAGATTTTGTCGATTTTTGTGTGCTATAATATATGAATTTTTTGTGATTCAAAATTCCAAAAAAAGTGGCTGAATTTTTTCATTGACGTCCGTTAAGACCTTAGCAATGGAGTGAGTTCATCTCAAGGGGAAAAGGGCGCATTTCCAATTTCAAACGAGCCCGAAAGAAGGTAAACCCAAATTTTGTAAATTTTCGTATGCTATAGTCCATGAATTTTTTGTGATCCGGAATTCCAGAAAAAAATGGCCGATATTTTTAATGGAAGTCTGTTAAGACCTTAGCAATGGATGGAGTTCGTCCCGAGGGGAAAACGGGTGCATTTTCAAGTTCAAATGATCCCCAAACCAGGTAAACCCATATTTTGCCAATTTTTGTTTGCTATAGTCCATGAATTATTTGCGATCCGAAATTCCTGGAAAAAAAGGCAGAATTTTTTTATGGATGCCCTTTAAGACCTTGGCAATGGAGCGAGTTCGTCCCGAGGGGAATACAGGAGCATTTTCTAGTTAAAATGATCCCCAAAGCAGGTAAACCCAGATTTTGCCCATTTTCATGTGATATAGTCAATAGATTTTTGAGATCCAGCATTCCCAAAAATAAAATGGCCAAAATTATTCATGGACGTCCGTTAAGACCATAGAAATGGAGCGAGATCATCTTGAAGGGAAAACAGGTGCATTTTCAATTTTAAACAAGCCCCAAAGCAGGTAAACTAAGATTTTTCCGATTATTGTGTGCAATAGTCCATGAATTTTTTGTGATACGGAATTCCCGAAAAAAATGGCCGAAATTTATGACGGACGCACGTTAACAACTTAGTAGTGGAGCGATTTATTTCTGAGGGGAAAAAGGGCGCATTTTAAAGTTCAAAAGAGACCCATTGCATGTAAACCCAGATTTTGCAGATTTTCGTGTGCTTTAGACCATGGATTTTTTGTGATCTAGAATTCTCGATAAAAATGGCCGAAATTTTTATAGACATCCGTTAAGACCTTAGCAATGGAGTGAGTTAGTCCCGAGGGGAACACATATGCATTTTCTTGTTCAAATGAGCCTTAAAGCAAGTACACCCATATTTTGCCGATTTTCGTGTGTTATAATCCATGAAGTTTTTGTGATACATAATTCCTGAAAAAAATTGCCAAAATTTATGACGGCCGCATGTTAAGACCTTAACAGTGGATCGATTTCGTATTGAGGGGAAAAAGGGCGCTTTTTAAAGTTCAAACGAGCCCCAAAGCATGTAAACCCAGATTTTACTAATTTTCGTGTGTTATAGTCCATAGAATTTTTGTGATCCAGAATTCCTGAAAAAAATGGCCAAATTTTTTCATGAACATTTGTTAAGACCTTAGCAATGGAGCGAGTTCATCCCGAGGGTCAAACGGGCGCATTTTCAAGTTCAAGCAAGTCCCTAAGAAGTTAAACCCAGATTTGTCCGATTTTCGTGTGCTGTAATATATGGATTTTTGTGATCCGCAATTCTTGTAAATAAAAATGGCCGATAATTTTCATGGTCATCCGTTAAGACCTTTACAATTGATTCAGTTCGTTCCGTGGGGAAACGAGTGAATTTTCAAGTTCAAATGATCCCCTAAACAGGTAAACCCAGATTTTGACGATTTTTGTGTGCTATAGTTCATGGATTTTTTGTGATATGAAATTCCCAATAAAAGGTCAAAATTTTTCATGGATGTCCGTCAAGACCTTAGCAATGGAGCGAGTTCATCCCGAGGGGCAAACGGGTGCATTTTTCAAGTTCAAAGGAGCCCAAATGTAGGTAAACCCAGATTTTGCCGATTTTCATGTGCTATCGTCAATAGATTTTTGCTATTTGGAATTCTCAAAAATAAATATCCAAAATTATTCATGGACGTCGTTTAAGACTATAGCAATGGAGCGAGATCATCCAGAAGGGAAAACAGGCGCATTTTCTATTTCAAACGAGTCTGAAAGCATGTAAACTAAGATTTTGCCGATTATTGTGTGTTATAGTCTATGAATTTTTTATGATACGGAATTCCTGAAAAAATTGCTGAAATTTATGACGGACGCACGTTAAGACCTTTACAGTGGAACAATTTCGTCTTGAGGGGGAAAGGGGAGCATTTAAGAGTTCAAACAAGCCCCAAAGCATGTAAACCCAGATTTTACCGATTTTCGTGTGTTATAGTCCATGGATTTTTTGTGAACCGGAATTCCTAAAAAAAATGGCCAAATTTTTTTATGAACATTTGTTAAGACCTTAGCAATGGACCAAGTTCGTCCCGAGGGTCAAACGGGCGCATTTTCAAGTTCAAACGAGTCCCTAAGAAGGTAAACCCAGATTTGTCCGATTTTCATGTGCGGTATTCCATGGATTTTTGTGATCCGGAATTCTTGTAAATAAAAATGACCGATAATTTTCATCATTTTCATCGACATCCGTTAAGACCTTTGTAATTGATTGAGTTCGTCCTGAGGGGAAACGAGGGAATTTTCAAGTTCAAACGATCCCCTAAATAGGTAAACCCAGATTTTGACGATTTTTGTGTGCTATAGTCCATTTGTGATATGGAATTCCCAAAAAAAGGTTGAAATTTTTCATGGATGTCCGTCAAGACCTTAGCAATGGAGCAAGTTCACCCCGAGGGGAAAACGGGTGAATTTTGCAAGTTCAAAAGGAGTGAGTTAGTCATGAGGTGCAAAAGGGCGCATTTTCAAGTACAAACGAGCCTCAAAGCACGTAAACCCAAATTTTGCAGATTTTCATGTGCTAGAAGTCCATCAATTTTATGTAATCCGGAATTCCCAAAATAAATGGCCAAATTTTTTATGGACATCCGTTAAGACCATAGAAATGGAGCGAGTTCGTCCCTATGGGCAAACATATGCATTTTCAAGTTCAACCGAGCCCCAAAGCAGTTAAACCCATATTTTGGCGAGTTTCGTATGCTATAGTCCATTGATTTTTTGTGATTTGGAATTCCTAAATAAAAATGGCTGAAATATTTCATAGACGTCCATTAAGACCTGAGAAATGGAGCGAGTTCGTCCCGGGAGGAAAACAGACGCATTTTCAAGTTCAAACTAGCCCAAAGGTAGGTAAACCTAGATTTTGCCAATTTTCGTGTGCTATAGTCAATAGATTTTTGTGATCTGGAATTCACGAAAATAAAATTGCCAAAATTATTCATGGACGTCCGTTAAGAACATAGCAATGGATTGATATCATCCTGAAGGGAAAATAGGCGCATTTTCAATTTCAAACGATCCCAAAAGTAGGTAAACTAAGATTTTACCGATTATTCTTTGCTATAGTCCATGAAATTTTTGTGATTAGGAATTCCTAAAAAAAATAGCCGAAATTTATGACGGACGCACGTTAAGACCTTAGTAGTGGATCGATTTCGTCCTGAGGGGAAAAAGAGAGCATTTTAAATTTCAAACGAGCCCCAAAGCATGTAAACCCAGATTTTACCGATTATTGTGTGTAGTCCATGAATTTTTCGTGATATGGAATTCCTGAAAAAAATTGCCAAAAATTATGACGAACGCACGTTAGGACCTTAACAGTGGATCGATTACGTCTTGAGGGGAAAAAGGGACCATTTTAAAGTTCAAACAAGCCCTAAAGCTTGCAAACCCAATTTTTACCAATTTTCGTGTGTTATAGTCCATGGATTTTTTGTGATCTAGAATTCCTGAAAAAAATGGCCAAATTTTTTCATGAACATTCGTTAAGACCTTAGCAATGGAGCGAGTTCGTCTAGAGGGCCAAACGGGTGCATTTTCAAGTTCAAACGAGTCCCTAAGATGGTAAACCCAGATTTGTCCGATTTTCATGTGCTGTAATCCATGGATTTTTGTGATCCGGAATTCTTGTTAATAAAAATGGTCGATAATTTTCATGGACACCCATTAAGACCTTTGCAATTGATCGAGTTCGTCCCTAGGGGAAACGATCGAATTTTCAAGTTCAAACGATTCCCTAAACAGGTAAACCCAGATTTTGACGATTTTCGTGCGCTATAATCTAAGGATTTTTTGTGAAATGGAATTCCCCAAACAACGTCGAAATTTTTCATGGCTGTCCGTCAAGGCGTTAGCATTGGAGCGAGTTCATCCTGAGGGGAAAATGGGTGCATTTTTCAAGTTCAAAGGAGCCCAAAAGTAGGTAAACCCAGATTTTCCCAATTTTCGTGTGCTATATTCAATAGCTTTTTGTAATTCAGAATTCCCGAAAATAAAATGGCCAAAATTATTCATGGACGTCGTTTAAGACCATAGCAATGGAGCGAGATTATCCTGAAGGAAAAATAGGCGCATTTTCAATTTCAAACGAGTCCGAAAGCAGGTAAACTAAGATTTTGCCGATTATTGTGTGCTATAGTCCATGAATTTTTTGTGATATGGAATTCCTGAAAAAAATTACCGAAATTTATGACGGATGAACGTTAAGACCTTAATAGTGGATTGATTTCTTCTTGAGGGGAAAAAGGGTGCATTTTAGAGTTCAAACGATCCCCAAAGCATGTAAACCCAGATTTTACTGATTTTCATGTATTATAGTCGATGGATTTTTTGTGATTAGGAATTCCCTAAAAATTTGGCCAGATTTTTACATGAACATTCGTAAAGACCTTAGCAATGGAGCGAGTTCGTCCCGAGGGTCAAATGGGCGCATTAACAAGTTCAAATGAGCCCCTAAAAAGGTAAACCCATCTTTGTCCGATTTTCGTGTGCTATAATCCATGGATTTTTGTGATCTGAAATTCTTGTAAATAAAAATGGCAGAAAATATTCATGGACATCCGTTAAGACCTTTGCAATTGATCGAGTTCATCTCGAGAGGAAACGAGCTAATTTTCAAGTTCAATCGAACCCCTAAACAGGTAAACCTAGATTTTGATGATATTTGTGTCCTATAGTCCATGGATTTATTGTGATATGGAATTACCAAAAAAAATGTCGAAATTTTTCATGGATGTCCGTTAAGTCCTTAGCAATGGAGCGAGTTCATCACGAAGGGTAAACGGCTGAATTATTCAAGTTCAAACGAGCCCCAAAGCAGGAAAACTTAGATTTTGTCAATTTTTGTGTGCTATAGTCAATAGATTTTTCTGATCCAAAATTCCCAAAAATAAAATGGTCAAGATTATTCGTGGACGTCCGTTAAGACCATGGCAATGGAGCGAGATCATCCTGAAGGGAAAAAAGGAGCATTTTCAATTTCAAACGATCCCGAAAGTAGGTAAACTAAGATTTTGCCGATTATTGTGTACTATAGTCCATGAATTTTTTGCGATACAGAATTCCTGAAAAAAGTTGCCGAAATTTTTGACGGACGCATGTTAAGACCTTAACAGTGGATCGATTTCGTCTTGAGGGGAAAAAGGGCGCATTTTGAAGTTCAAACGATCCCCAAAGCATGTAAACCCAGATTTTACCGATTTTCATGTGTTATAGTCCATGGATTTTTTGTGATCTGGAATTCCTAAAAAAAATGGACAAATTCTTTCATGAATATTAATTTAGACCTTAGCAATGGAGCTAGTTCGTCCTGAGGGTCAAACGGATGCATTTTCAAGTTCAAACGAGCCCCTAAAAAGGTAAAACCAAATTTTTCCGATTTTCGTGTGCTGTAATCCATGGATTTTTGTGAGCCGAAATTCCTGTTAACAAAAATGGCTGAAAATTTTCATGGACAACCGTTAAGACCTTTGCAATAGATCGAGTTCGTCTCGAGCAGAAACGAGCTAATTTTCAAGTTCAAACGAACCCATAAACATGTAAACCCAGTTTTTGATGATTTTCGTGTGCTATAGTCCATGGATTTATTCTGATATGGAATTCCAAAAAAAAAGTCAAAATTTTTCTTGGATGTCCGTTAAGTCCTTAGCAATGGAGCGAGTTCATCCCGAAAGGCAAATGGGTGAATTTTTCAAGTTCAGACGAGCCCCAAAGTAGGAAAACCCAGATTTTGTCAATTTTCGTGTGCTATAGTCCATGAATTTTTTGTAGTGATCCAAAATTCCCAAAAATAAAATGGCCAAAATTATTCATGGACGTCTGTTAAGACCATAGCAATGGAGCGAGATTATCCGGAAAGGAAAACAGGACCATTTTCAATATCAAACGAGCCCGAAAGTAGGTAAATTAAGATTTTGCCGATTATTGTGTGCTATAGTCCATGAATTTTTTGTCATACGGAATTCCCAAAAAAATGGCCGAATTTTATGGTGGACGCATGTTAAGACCTTAGCAGTGGATCGAGTTGGTCCTTAGGGGAAAAAGGGCGCATTTTAAAGTTCAAACGAGCCCCAGAGAATGTAAACTCAGATTTTGCCGATATTCGTATGTTTTATTCCTTGGAATTTTAGTG
>JAJOOR010087621.1:0-10751 GCA_036250505.1 Solanum acaule | reverse complement strand
TCTTGGAAAGTTTGACTAGTCTTCTCTCAAAACTTGGGCAGAAAGCAACTCTTGCTGTGGCTGATTCTTGGACTCTTCTTGACCTTATTTGCACGAAATTGGACCTTAAAATTCCTTATCTTGGGCTTGAATTTGGGCCGCCAAATAATTGTAGCATTTGGACAATTCCTCTCCCTTGGGCTTGAGCTCTTCTTCCCCAATAAGAAACCTTTGGATTAGCGATTGAAGCCCATTGAGCTTATCATTGAACTCCTTGGTTTGAGATCTTGTTATGGGCCTCCTTGGAGTTTATAAAGCGTCATCCTTGTCCTTCAATGGAGTAGAGCTTCCTTGGATGCTATCACAGGGGTAATATTTATAGTGATATTATTTTTTGGTTTACGATTTTGATTGTCCACAATAGGTTGTACTAGGAGATTGTGTTGTACCTCCTTGCCATTTGATATACGTGTTTGATTGGTAGTCTTTTGAGTTGATTTGGAAATGAGGCTGTCATTTAGAGATAGATCCCCCATTGAGGTAATGTTAGTATCTAGTGGTTCAGTGTCCCTATGTTCTAGTTCTAATTCAACTGGAATTGTTTTGTGTAGTTTGTCAGGTATGGCAGGGAGTAATTCCTAGTGAAAGGTGATGCTATCCTAGTGAGAGGTGAGGCTATCTCCCGAATGTATGGAATTTGATTGAGATATTTTGTTTATTTTGATTGTAGATTTATTTAGAGTAGGTAGGGGATGTGTCGTGTTTGGTTTACTTGTAGTGGATATTTCCTATCTTTTAGGGGTAGGTGCGTACGGAATCTCCACGTTGGATGTATTGAGATCGTTCAAACTGAACTTGGATACCAAGTTTTTGACGCGGCTGGAATTATTCTTGTTTGGTGACGTGGCTTTGTTTTTTTCTCCAAATTTGGAATCTGTAATTTTGGTGTGCATTTGGATAGTAGCATCACTTTCCATTTTTGGAATTTGTTTTATTGTAAGCAAATTTATGTGTTTGGGATATGAATGTTCTGGATATATTCATTATTGTGAGGATTTATTGGTTTCATTGACTGAGAAAAGTGATTGGTTTGCACATTTGTGGTATGTTTGTTGGTTGTCTTTCTATTCCATTTTTGGGTAAGTGTTTTATTTAAAAGAAAATTGGTTAAGGGTCGATTAGAGTCGCCACTTTTTACGAAAAATTAAGAAAACTAATTTTCAAAAGATTAAAACAGAAATCAATTGAAAATCATATAAACGGGTTCGGGGTTCATATCAAAGCATCTAAAACGTTCGCTAACTTGCAGTTATCCGGTAATTAAAATATTTGTCTAAATAACTTTTAAAAAAAGATAAGCATGCTTGACTAGTTACGAAAATAAGCAAACTTTAAAGGCTAAAAAACATTTTGTTAGGGGAAAAGGAAAATATTATCTAAAATAATACTAAGTAAACAATTTCAAAGTAATTTAAGTAGGAAAATAATTATACTTATTTAATCTTTAGAAAAATATAAGTAATTAACTTAAAATGACTATCTTTTAGGGAATTGATTTGGGAAAAAAATTCATTAAAGTGAGTAAATAAGTAATAATTAAATAAAAATGAAATAAAGAAGAAAAGATTTTGATCAAAGTCTGGTTCTGTCCGCCTGGGCCAGTACTTTGTCCTAATTTTTGCTTTTGGACCTTTAGCAGATTTGTACCCGTCCTCGGTTAACATAAGATTAATTTTTTCTTTTGGCTTTTGGCCCAATTTCTACCTGTCCTACAAACTAACAATATAATAGTTAAATAGGAGATGGGCCTTTGACCCAATTACAACACAATACAACACTGCATATTTAGGAGGGCTTTCGGCCCATTTAGGCCACTATATACTACGTATACACTTATTGTATATCATTGAATATTCTGATATTTCAGCTCCGAGAGCTGCAAATTTAGTATATACAACATATATGCGACCTGTTTTGAACTCCCGGACGCCTGTATATCGACTTCATCACTGGTGATTGAGGACTGACTCAATGATGGAAATATTTGAGCCTCTATGGCTCAACTTGAGAATGCAAGGAAAAGAAGTACCTAATTAACTCGAAAGGGATTCATACAATAAACGAAAGAGATATAACTAATACTTGAGATAAAGAAACAAATGAAACATAACCTAGCTGAAATAAAAGAAACTGTATCTCGAGACCAAAATGTCACCAAGAGCCAATGTTAGACCAAATTGTGAGATGGATTTTAAGAAGAAGAGCTATTATATGTCAATAAGCAAGTAATTAATATTTAACAATAACAAGAATCAATAAACAAACATCTAAACTTAACAATGAAAAGAAGACCAAGCAAAGAGGTAATTAATACTTAACGTGAGAGATGCAATTCCAAACAAACATTCACTGGGAGTTTTAACAATGACTAAGCTTAAATTATCGAACACCATTTCAACTATATCATATCGCATCTAACTATAAACATGGTTGTATTCACCTAAGCCAAACACCAAGGGATTCTGGAATTAAGAAAACCAGCCATATGAAAAGATATTGCTATTACTGGACAGAATCAAAAAGTTGATGCAAAATCTAAACCGTCCTTTTAAAAATAGATCCAAACTCCAGGACTACAACACACGAAGATGCATCATTATCATAGGAGAAGATAACAAACATTTGTTAAAAATGGCATTGATTTTTGTAACTCTTAAAATAGTGAAGGAATCTAGCTAAACAACCCATACATTAGCCCTTTTTGAAAGACGAAATCGAACATTCAAGAAGTTATTCTAGAAATTCAGAAATATTTATCTCCGGTAACCAAGGAGTTTAGATTTTTCTCAAATGTTCAAACCACTCGATGTCAAATACCATAAAAAGCAATCAGAGGACATATAATCTCAAAAGAAATAGACAAAGTAGCAACTTTCGAGATTTAACAAAATAACATGATTAAATTTTAGAAAAGAGAAACTGAGAAGATATCAAAATTTAACAAAAACAAACATACGAGATTAAGACTCGATAGAACAAAGGCATAAATATAAGCAAGGTAGTCTAACAACACTCAAGAGAAATAGATTTGAGAAGATAAGTGAGAAATACATAAAAAGATAAGCTTAAGCACTTACATCCCCATTCATACACTTAGTTAAGGCGAAAAACAAATAACATTATGATCAGTTAGAAGTCCAAGTAACGAAGGAAATAAATCTGAAGACTCACATTCAAACCAAACAAACTCTCAACCAAAATATTGAAATCAAAATAGAAACTAGAACAAATCCAAGGAAACCAATTGAAACAAGCTCATCACATTACGCTTTGAATATGAATAAAACGTAAAGGAGGGAAGATGTATTACCTTTCTCCGAGCAGTGAACTGGGAAGACGAGCTATGCACGAAGAAGCTTCCACCACTATGAATCGACGCCAATGAGATCTAGAGAGCAAAAGATTAGAAAGAAACCAAAAGCTAGACTCCAAATTTATATGGTTTAGAAAGACTGACTTTCTGTACGGTTTCGACTCTCTATTTTTGTGTGTCTATTTCATGTATAACCACTATGTTTTCTCTCTATATTAAACTATGTATTTATGAAATTTTCAGTTCCTAAACCTTTGTTAGCAATTTGTGTCTCTAATAGTTTTTTCAACCCCTAACAATGAAGAAGAAAGAGGCTTTTATAGAGGGAGAAATATGTCTGGAAATTGGGGGGGGGGGATCCAGATGAAAACTGGATAAGATTTTCGGGTGGACAATTCGAATTTCAAAAACTCAATCTCCAGGACAACACTGGGTGTGAGTTTCCCAATTTTTTATGCCTTCTCTCTCTTCAAAATATTAATTTATACTGATCCAAAGTTTGACAATTTGGGGAAAATTGGCGAGGAAAGTCGGGTTTCGCTGACTGGTCGGCGACTCGCTAAACACCCATGTGCATCGCCTTCAAGTTCCGTGTTCTTAACCTATTATGCACCGTAACTTTAGGCGATCTAAGTAGGGGTCGCCGATGGGTTTAGCGTTTCGTCCTTCGCTCCTTTAGATGGCCAATCTGCTTGCATCTTCATAGTGCATTCTTTAAATTTTGGCGGTCTAAACTTTCTTCACCGATCCAGTCGGTGCTTCGACGATAGGGTTTGTGCCTCGCCCAATTTCTCTCATCCTCAAGGTTGGTATGCTGGAACTTTGGGCGGAGTGATGAGCTATTCGGCAGTTTGCCGAATGGTCTTGGTGATCTTTAGGATCACTTTTCTTCACTTCTTCAGCTTTTTAGTTTCTTTTTACCCGGTCAAGTCCGTTCCTTGCTCCTTGGCGTTCATAGCTGTAAATCAACACTTTCACATCATTTTAGAGAATAAATTAGGCATTTGAGGACATTTATGCTATCAAAAGAAAGCCCATATGAGTAGAAATCTCAAACTCATCAACACCCCCAACTTAAACTTTTGCTTGTCCTTAAGTAAAACTCAAGATTAATCAGTTTAACAAGGATGTCTACAAATAGTGCCATATAAGACTTAACATAAATGCACACAATAAGGTTCAAATTACTTATACAATGATCAATTGTGCATTCAATGTTTCAAATTGTGACTCACCATCATCAAGAGGACTCAAGCTCAGAATGCTTGCTTCAAATGCAAGTTGAAGCTCAACAAAGGTATCCAAATGCCCTCACAACAAAGATAATTCCATATTCACACAAAATTTCTCTACAATTTAAATTCCTGGAAACACATATAACTCTCACACTCACAAAGATGAACACATGCATGACTTCACCCATAGGTTTACCCTTATTTTCCAATCAACATTCTTTTTAGCTCACTCAAGATCACACAGGTCATTTCAAGGCTAGTAACGGGGCTAAGTGTAAAGGTATGGTCATTTAGGCTTAGTGGCTTCCACCTTCATGATGTATGGCCTGAACATCACTTTCCTTCTTTTAGTTAACATTTCAAACATATTCAAACTCCACCCCATTATTCAACTCATCCTGAATCACCGAATACTCCATTATTCATTCTTTTAACACACTTTATTTCACAATTCTCTCTCTTCTTCAGTCAATTTCTTATCTTTTCTTTTCTTTTTTTACATGAAGGGTTTGATGAGTCAAAAATTTGGACTCATTTAGGGCTTTGTTTATTTAGAATTAGTGTCCTCAAATGTTTATTTTGTGCCAATAACTGATCTAAAACCCTTAATTTTTAGGTTTATGGATCGAGGAACAAAGAAAGGACACTAACAAGCAAAAAGGAACACAACAGGTTGAAAGAATGAAGAAAGGAAGTTTGGTGATCGCCAAATTCACTTGGCAAATCACCGAATGGCTATTTGACCACCTAAAGTTCTAGTGTGCCAAGTCCTGAAGGAAAGAATCAAGTTGGCGATGCAAATGAGCAATCGGTGGATCACAGAGTAGTTCCGCGATGCAGTTTTAGATCTCCCAAAGTTATATACCTTGAAGATGCTGAATGCCAAAGCAAAGGGCGATGGAATTGACCAAAGGGCTACTTGTCGAGTGGTTCGGTGAGCCTGACTTAGTTTGCCGAGTGACTATTCGTAGCACATTTTTGGCGACTATAAATATATTTTCGAACATTTAGTTAGAGATCTAATCCTACGTATGCACACAGATTTAAAAAAAATCTATTTCTGAGTTTTGAACTGGGAGACAAGTATTCTCTAGTTTTTCGTAAGCTTTGAAGAATTGAAGTTTTTCACTTTTGAGAAATTGGAAGTGGGTCTTTGAGATTCTTTGAATTGGAGCATTGTAAGGACGAATCTACTCTTGCCCAATTGATGGATAATCAATTTGGTAACGATTTTTTTACCTTTTTATGACGTCTAGCTAATGCCCCAATTCTTGGGGTGTGATTATGTGATTATGGGCTGATTTAGTTTATGGGTATTGCTAATTGTTAGTTTAAATACTATTTAGAAGTGAGTTTAATCATTAATTGTGGTTTAATTTAAGAATTGTAGTTGCAAATGCAGCTCTAGCTTTGTGTTCTTGGCTTGCTCGAGAGAGAGGTTTTAGAACTAAGGTTTTTGATTGATGGTTAGTGGGTATTGGGTTGACCTGCGTTCAGCTCGAGAGAGTGAATCCTAAACCTAATCCCACACATTTAGCTCGAGAGAGTGAATGGACTAAGGTGTGGGCTGTTCTTATTTTGCATGCTTTTTGATATTCGAGTGAAATCAACTTGTTTCGGGATAAATTGTTCGATAGAAAGTTTATCTCCTCTATAGCCTAGCTTACTCACTAATATCTAGCTATTTTCTAATAGTTGCAATTACCCATTTGTCTATATTAGCCTATTATCGATCATATCCCAATAACCCGTCTCATTATTGTTAGGTTTTACTGTTTGTGACTGTTTGTAGTTGATATTTAAAACCAAAACCCCCCATTTGACATTCGTGTCATCCCCTGATATGAATGATGTCTTTATTCGATAATGTTTATTCCTTTGATGGATTTGAACACGTTCGTACTTCCAAACTAAATTTAAAACATGTACCGCTTCCTGTGGGATTCGACCCCAAATCATTTAGTTAGGTTTTATACTGATTAACGATCGTTGACGCTTAGAATTTCATGAAGTGTATTTGAAACATTATTATTCAAAATAGCGCCGCTGCCGGGGAGTGGTGTTGTTTAAGATTCTTTTGGTGAAGTGGAATTTTGTTCTTTTTAGTCGTAGTTGAGTCTACTTATTTCAGTTTTGGTTTTGTGTTGTTTGTTTTAAAACAGAGGAAATGAGTGTCAACGGAAGCAATAGTAGCCAAGTGGGCCACCATGATGACATCGGAAACCTCAATGATGTAAATGAACCGAATGTCAATGACCCAAATCTAGTGGGTGGAGTTTTGCCATTTGCTTGCCTCCGGCTGAAGGGAACGCTGTGTTCCACATTACAAGCACCATGTTGTAGCTCTTACAATTGAAAGGGTTGTTTGGTGGGTTAGCTCATAAGGATCTCCATGAGCATATAAGGAACTTTGTTGATGTTTGCGGGCCATTCTCCTTTAAGAACATATGTCAAGAGTCGGTCCAGCTGAGGTTGTTCCAATTTTCTTTACTGGGAGAAGTGTGCAAGTGGTTGGCTGAGTTGCTAAGAAATTCTATCACTTCATGGGAAGTTATTACCGTATTTAAAGTGCGATTCTTTCCCCCTTCGAAGATGATAACTCTTCGGGACAACATCCAAAGCTTCAAGCGTTTGGAGGGTGAGCCAATCTATGAGACTTGGCTATGATTTAAGAAGTTGGTGCTGCAATGCCCAACTCATGGTTTTCCCGACAACATTTTGCTGCAATACTTTTACCGAAGCCTTGATTCGATGAACAAGGGTACTAGCTAATCAATTTCTCTAGTAGCTTTAATGAAACAACCTTACGTTATCGCAGCCCATCTCTTGGATGGTATGACCAAAATTAACCGGGCATGGTATACCCGTAAAGATCATGTCTTCCTTCTCACTTTTAAATTGTCAAATGAGAAGCTTGAGAAAGATCAAGAGAGGGACCAAAACATGGCAAAGATTATGACCCAACTTGACATTTTAGCCAAGAATATCATGGGAGCTGGTGCTAGAAGTGTAAATGTTGTAGGTGTTGGGTGTGTAAACCTCGATGAGGCCAAGTTTGAAGCATTGTACAACGAGGAAGTGAACTTCCTAACTAACCAAGGAGGTGGTTATCATGCAAACTACCCAAGGTCGGGTGGTAACCAAGGTTGGAACAGGGATGAAGGCTGGAGAGACCGTGATAGAGAGTGGTGGGATCGTAACCCCACTTGGAAGGAAAGAGATGGAGAGAAGGATAGGTATGTTCCTCCCCACGACCGTCAAAAGCCCAAAGATTCTGAGGGTGGCCGGGCTGAGGATATGCTCTCTCGTATTCTCAACAAGGTTGAAGGGTCCGATAAAATTTTGAAGGAGATGAAGGAAGATGTATCGACCCTTAACTAGACGATGACCTCTCATTCCGTCTCAATCAAGCATTTGGAGACCCAAATGGGGAAAATTTCTTCTCATGTAATCCCGAGACAATAAGGGGGGTTGCCTAGTGATACTATGGCAAACCCCATGAATGAAGTTTGAGTGGGGACTTGTGTCGTACCACGATGTTAACTAAGGCGCTGCTTGGGAGGCAACCCAAATTTTCCTTTGCTTTCTTTTTGTTTTTGAAATAACGTGTGTTAATTGTGCAGGTTGGAGTGTAGAATGTGTTTGAAAAGTGCAGGTTGGCGAACAAAATCTCCAGTCGGTGACTTGCCGAAGAGGTTGGCGAGTTCGACTTGGACAGCCGTTGGACTCAAGAAATCATGAAGTCTAGTTTTTCCTAAGCTTTGAAGAGTTGAAGTTTTTCACGTTTAAGAAATTGGAAGTGGGTCTTTGATAATCTTCGAATTGAAGCATTTTAAGGACGAATCTACTCTTACCTAGTTGATGGATAATCAATCTGGTAATGGTTTTTCCCTTTTTATGATGTCTAGCTAAAAACCCAATTCTTGGGGGTGTGATTATGTGATTATGGGCTGATTTAGTTTATGGGTATTGCTAATTGTTAGTTTAAATGCTATTTAGAATTGAGTTTAATCATTAATTGTGGTTTAATTTAAGAAATGTAGTTGCAAATGCAGTTCTAGCTTTGTGTTCTTGGCTTGCTCGAGAGAGAGGTTTTAGAACTAAGGTTTTTGATTGATGGTTAGTGGGTATTGGGTTGACTTGGGTTCAGCTCGAGATAGTGAATCCTAAACCAAAATCCACACATTGTGGGCTGTTCTTATTTTGTATGCTTGTTGATGTTCGAGAGAAATCAACTTGATTCGGGATAAATTATTCGAGAGAAAGTTTATCTACTCTATAGCCTAGCTTACTCACTAATATCTAGCTATTTTCTAATAGTTTCAATTACCCATTTGTCTATATTAGCCTATAATTGTCACATCCCAAGAACCTATCTCATTATTGTTAAGTTTTATCGTTCGTGACTGTTTGTAGTTGATAATTAAAACCAAAACCCTCCATTTGACATTCGTGTCACCCCGTGATTTGAATGATGTCTTTATTCGTTAATGTTTATTCCTATGACTAATTTGAACACATTCATACTTCGAAACTCAATCTCAAACACATACCGCTCCTTGTGGGATTCGACCCCAACTCATTTAGTTGGGTTTTATACTGATTAATGAGCGTTGACGCTTAGAATTGGATGAAGTGTCTTTGAAACGTTATTAATCAGGATTTCCATCTTTTTCAAAACAATCCAAAATCAAGTGGGAATTTTTCACACTTCTTGACTTTCCTTCTCTTTCATCACACCCCCCAACTTAGGCTTTTAGCCTAAGTTGGCTATTCAAGCAAACCATACTTCATGAAAGTTATGGGTGGAGGGATAAAGAAAGGTCACATTAATTGTTCAAGTTTCTTCCAAGAAAAGGCTAGGCGCAATGGGTACCAAAACAGGATTCACACTTCTCACAACGGTGGTCACAAAAGAGGTATTTTGTTAAATTGGCTCAGTCTTCAATTTTTTTGCCTAAGATCATTTTAATTGTTCGCATCACTTAATCAACCAGACCAATGGGGCAAATTCTAGATGTGATCAAACACAATGTTGAAAGTAATCTCACCACACAAAGCATTGGTACCAAGATCAAACATGACTGCACACTTTCTAACTAGCGTGCAATGTTCATTACAAGAGACTCATTTGACAACCGTCTACTCACAACGAGGCTAAAAGTTTGCATATTGCCTATGTAACTTCGTTTGCCTCATCGTAGCCGCACATTCATGTCGTTCAATTAAGAGCATTATTCAAGTCATCGGTATTGACCAAAACCGATACTTGAAAATTCAAGAGAACAAGAAGCCACCACCCCACCAAAAGCAACCAACATTGTCATCAATGTAATCAAAGAACAAACACAACACAAAATAAACAAATGACAATAATAATAAAATAAAAATAAAATAAAATAAAAACGAGAAGGACTAGCACTAAATGAATAAGAGTAGGGTTAGGAGGAATCTTTGCTAGCTGGACTTTTGGCGAGGGGTTGCGGAGGTCGCCGAACCAGCCGGCGGACCGCCAAATGGCATGCAACTCACTGAAATATCAAGACTGCTACTGCTCTGAGTAAGATAGAAAGGCGATCGAGATCGGGTACGTCGAATAGCATCGGCGCATCGCCTAATGCGCATGAAATCTTGCCAAAATTTCCATGACTCCGACCCTATAGGATTGTGCAAAGGGCAAACAAAATCGGACTTGCCCAATCTTTTCGGCGCATCACTGAGTGCTCTGGATCCATCACCAAATGTACCAGCATCTCAACTCACTTTTGTTGCCACAAAAGCGATCAAAGTCGTGATCGCCAAGCCCTCTCGACGGTTCGCTGAAATGCTCTAGGCAACGCAGAATCACCCTTACCTGCACATTTAGCACACATTATTCAAAACCACTAATTCTTGGTTGCCTCCCAAGAAGCGCCTTATTTAACATCGTGGCACGACGTGGAGATTCTTTCAAGCATCTTCCAAATACACCAATTTGATGAATGAAATCTCATGGTATTCCCCAAAATATAACTTAAAGTGTTGTCCATTCACCTTGAAAGCTGGATGTCACGACCCAAGCCTAGGGCCTAGACGTGACCGGCGAATGGGGAACCCGAAGGAACCCCAAACAAGCCTCATAGCGTATCATTACACATCCTTGGTCGCGGAAGCAAATAAAATGA
>JAJOOR010087591.1:0-10541 GCA_036250505.1 Solanum acaule | reverse complement strand
ACCCCCCCCCCTCCCCCCCCCCCGCCCCCAAAGAAAAAAGAACAAAAGAAGATGATGATGTTTCTGATCGCATCATCATATTTCTATAACAAATAAATAAGCACTCATCCAAAATTGTGGCAGTACGATATCTTGTGTCCACTGACTCAATGATTTGTATGCAAAACTATTAAAGAATCCCACATCGGATATGGGATGGGTAATTAGTCTCCTTATATGACTTGGACAACTCCTCCCTTTGAGCTAGCTTTTGGGGTTGAGTTAGACCCAAGATTTATTTCTTTACATGGTCCTTCTCAATTCTTTCGTTCACAAATGTTGGGCCCCCATATTATGCTGCCCATGCCCTGGTTAATGAGGTATGTGTGTGCGGGAAGTGGTTAGAGTACCACATCATATATGGGATGGGTAATTGTTCTCCTTGTATGCTTGGACAATCCTCCTCCCTTTGAGCTGGCCTTTGGGGTTGAGTTTGACCCACGATCTATTTCTTTACATAAATAAACTAAGAGAGAGAAGACCCTTGTAAGTTATAGCGACCCACATACTATCTGTGTCAATATCAGGTGCCTGTTATGTGGCTGAAATGTCGATCATGTTTGATTGTTGTTATTCGATGTTCATGCTAATGATTTCCTTCTTTAAGTTATAAACAAGCAGTCGTTTCATCGCAGTTTTGCTAAATAAACTGTGCTCTTAACCTGCAGATTTCCTCATCTTGTTCTTCACGGAGGCTCTCTTTTACTGTGGAGCAGCAGTGTTTCTTCTCCTAATAGATCGTTTAAGGAGACCGCTTGAGCTAATATCTTCTGACAGGAAAACTATGCCACCACTCGTATATAGAATATCTTCAATTTCTGTACTAGCACTTAGTCTAATAATTCCAATGGTGACCATGGGGTTTGTCTGGCCATGGACTGGTCCTGCAGCTTCTGCTACTCTTGCTCCTTATCTTGTTGGTATTGTTGTGCAATTTGCTTTTGAACAGTACGCAAGATATATTGACTCGCCTTCATGGTCTGTTATCCCAATTGTTTTTCAGGTAAGGACTAGATTGACTTAGTAATTTCACTTGGAATGTTTTTGTAGAGAGGGAACACTGAACACTGGCCACTGTGATTTTTGTTGTATTGTGGCTCCATGACATTTAACTTTTAAATGTTATCAGGAATAGGGCCACCCTCCCCCAACACACTCCCTTGTGTTCAACTAAAACTTTTTGCAGCTCTTCTAACTTAATTTTCTACAGTCTGGATGTTTAAACCCTTCCAAATATTTCAAATGACATAGATAAACTTTCTTCTTTTAGTTCCTATAATAACACTACCAGATCCGTGAATGACAGTTTTTATTTCTCAAACTTTACTAAGTTGACTTGTTAAACTATGTCATGCTTTTATTATCCATGTATACTTTCATTGTTCTAATGGAAAGACCAATTAAGTAGACTCCCCAATTAAGATAGACTACACCAACACAAGAATTTTCAAGTTTGTTGTTGGATGTCTTATTTTATCTTTTACTATAATGTCATACTAGTATCACTGGACATCAGACTTGTAGTTTGTAGTTTTTCTGCTTAGACTGTTTCTGATAACGTCTGTTTTATTTGCCAAATAACTTCATATTATGTCTCTCCAAAAGCATGAATAGTTTATCCAAATATTCAGTAAGATGATTGTGCGACTTTACACTGCTTCCCACTTGTCTTGAAAGAAATTTAAGCTCCCCCTTGCTGATTGAATAAGTTAACACTTCCCAAAGTAAAGATCCTCAAAAGCAATTTTTGTCTAAAAAATTATACATGTCCCAAAGGAGTTTTATGGTAGTTGATGAGGTTATTTGTCACAATTTTACAGGTTTACAGGCTGCATCAGCTGAATAGGGCTGCACAACTAGTAACAGCCCTTTCTTTGACAGTAAGAGGAGCTGAGATGACTGCACAGAACTTGGCAATAAATGGCTCATTGAGCGCACTTCTAAATGTCCTTCAATTTCTTGGGGTAATTTGTATTTGGTCCCTTTCTAGCTTCATCATGAGATTTTTCCCTTCTGCTACAATGGCTGAGGGGTAAGACATGGTTCTTGGTCCCGCACTAAATACTCTGGAAGAGTCTGCACATGCATTCTTCTGGTCAATTGTTTGCCAATGCCACAGGTCTTTTGTGGTTGCGGTAGTTATTTCTTCAGATGGTCCCTGTTGTTGACTTGATCTTTGTTGAATGTGTAAGAACATGAGCATGGAAGCCTCTCAAACATGTTTCACGCTTGCAGAAAAATTCTTGGCAAATGAAGAAACGCGAAGGTGCAGGGCTGCTAATCATATTGTCACCTGTTCTGTTTTTATTCAATAGGCTAAGAATTTGGACAGCACGCACAAAGGAGTTTTACTTCATGGTTCTTTCATGTACAGTTTAAATTTTATAATGGGTATCTTCTGCAATTGCAAGTAGATTGCTAGACTACCATAGTAATCATTGTTTTACATATATTGTATCCAAATAGATTTGCAATTGCATGTATTTAACTCTTTGACTCACTTCTCCTATCTCACTTGCTCTCTCCTCTCTTTGCTCGCCTATTTCTCTATGTATTTGTATTTCAGAATATATTTGGTATTCTGAATATACCATAGTAATCATTGTTTCAGAATATATTTGGTATTCCGGATATATGTATTTAGTGTGATTCACATATATTTAGGAATACATATACTCTCACCCGCCTCTCTCCTTCTCTTGCTAGACTCTTTTCATATTTTAGTGTATCTAGTAACAAATATATATGTATCTAGGTGTATTTTAACTTGAATTTTGATATGAGTTATTTATTAGTGAGACAATATGTAATTATTTTAACGGAGAAGGGCCTAAAATGCCCCTCAAGTATTTGAATTGGTACAAAATTGCCCTCCATCTATCTATCGGTCCTAAAATACTCCTGATGTTCACCTTTTGGCTCAAAAATACCCTTATGTCTAACGGATCACATTCATTAGGTGAATGGAGGGTAATATTGTTCTGAATCTCTTACCTTAAGGGCATTTTAGGCCCTTTCCATTAAAATAATTAGTATACGTACCCGTGCGTTGCAGGAATATTGTAAAATGAAAAAAAAATTAATTTTAAAATGGCAATTATGAATTATTAGTGAGTGTATATATTTATATGTATTTTATTTATTTATTTATTATTATGTTTTAGTTTTTTTGAACAATGTTTTAAAAATTATATAAGGATGCATAAAATTAATTGTGTTTTAAATTATAAGAATTTTGTCCACAATGGTATTTTTAGTTTAATATATTTTGTTAATTTCAAATAATTTATATATACATTTTATAAAGAAAAACTTTTAATGTTGAGATTAATAAGGATAGTTATAAATCACTTTATCTCTACAAAGGAGTGTATTTAAGATTAATAAGGATAGTTGCAAATCAGCTTATCTCTAAAAATAAATACAGTTAATTTTATTTTTATTAATTAAGCATAACATAGTTAAAACATCTATAGATTAATTGATAAGTTAAGATTAGATGAAAAGGAGAGAAATTGGAGGATTGGCTAGTAGGCTATGTGCGTGAGAATATAGGCAAATTAGTTTTATTGAAATAACGTTTAAAAATATATAATATTTAAATATCATTTCTATATAGCCATATCAACTATACTTTTAGTTTTATAAGTAATATATTATGTACAAATTTTTCTAGGGATACTATTAATTCTAAGATTATTTTACTTTTGATCAAATATCAAATATTTCAAATTTTTACGTGTTTGTCCTTTATTATTTATATACAGTTGGAATTAAAAAAATTCTTCTTTTTGTGTTAACAATTCATTAATTCTAACATTCCACATGAAATATTTAATATCATAAGATTAAATTACATATTGATACATTTAACTAATGTTTTATTCAAAATCAAAAAATTCAATATATTGATATATTTAACTAATGTTTTATTCAAAATCAAAAGATTAAATGACATATTGATACATTTAGCCATTTACTATTTTTGCAATTTGTGTAAATTATAATAAATTATAGTAAATGATTTTAAATGTAAAAATAATCTTTAATTAATACATCCGCTATATTAGGTTAACTCAAAGTGTTTATTAGATATTTTAAATTTGATTTGAATTGTGTTAGAAAAGATATAAATGTGGATGAAAAGGGTGTTATGTTGATTTGAACTTTATCCGATTAAGCACATTATGTGTAACTACAGTTATCTTGAAATTCAAAAAATTTAAAGTTTAAATTTCAAATTGATAATTGTATCATATGTTTTAAAATTGTAACTTAAATTAGTGATGTTATATAATATTGTGAGTAGTCTTAAATTTGCTAAAATATCTTATAGTTATGATATTGTTCATGATAGAATTTAATGCTTCCTAAATATAAATAAATACTATTATTTATCTTAATTTCAAAAGTTTAATTTTTATTCTTCAAAAATTATTGGAAAATTTGATTATCCTTTTAACAATTTGTTACGTTATTTTTTATTTTGTTTTGTACTATTTTTTTATACCCGTTTATAAATATAAAACAATTAAGTGTTAACAGTTTTGTTTTATTTTTGGACTTTAAATTAATTTTAATAATTCAATACATTTTACATATTTTTTAAAAAGATTTGTAGATTATTTGTTTTAATAAATTGCAAACATACACACACACACACACATATATATATATAGAGAGAGAGAATTAAATTAATCATTAATTCAAAAATGCATTTTTGATAGTCGTAACATTTTTTATTTTACCGCCTATCCAAATATGCTACATATGCTGAATCATGCTTTATATTCATTTTTGGTCAATAATGGATCATGAGGCTCCTTTATTTAATTGAATAAATCTCTAAGAAAATTAGGCTAAAGAGCCCAAACATTCTTTTATATATCAAAACATATATCAAAAACACATTAATTTAACTTTAAGTTTTGTTCTATGTAACATTTTAAAGATAATACACACATTCTCATGTTAATCAATTTGTTGTTTCAAAGCAAACTAAATTTGATCCTCATAATTATAATTGAGAGCAACGGATGACATTGTTTGTATAATTTCAAACATGGTGGAGTTTGAATCACAAAATATTTGAAAGTTTTATTCAATACACGTTCATTTAAAAGTTGTAAATTTTAAACAGAGTTAATTAATCCTATCATATGTAATTAATTAAATTTTAATTATTTAAAAAATCGTATATATATATAGTAAAACCTCTATAAATTAATATTCGGTAAATTAATAATCTCTCTAAAATAATATTTTACTCCAGTCCCGACTTGGGCCAATGAAAAAAATCACCAATTTCGATAAAATAATAAGATAATATATTTCCAGAAGACCCCTATATAAATATATGGTCCCATTAATATCATAAATTAATAATTCTTTTAAAATACAAATATATCTAAGACAATTTAGTGAAATATGATTCTATTGTGTTCTGTTTTTTCTTAAAATTTAAATCTAGTTGAAGCTCATCTCTAACTTTTCTTATTACATCCAAGAGCTCCGGTGTTGT
The DNA here is from genome assembly GCA_036250505.1 of Solanum acaule. NCBI lineage: Eukaryota > Viridiplantae > Streptophyta > Magnoliopsida > Solanales > Solanaceae > Solanum > Solanum acaule. The sequence goes on along the minus strand of JAJOOR010087591.1, from coordinate 4,981 downwards.
CTTTTCGAACTGCACCATAAAATTGTGAAGTGTTCTAGATGTGATAAGTGCTTCCTTACGCGTAACTGGTTCCAAAGGTATAGTATCATCTTTAACTTCATCATCAACATTGCTTTTTCCGATGATATCCACAATTTCTTCTAAGCTCTGGACCTCTGAACATGTATCACTTTCACTCGAATAATCCAATAGGTTATTGATATCCATTTTATTGTGGTAACCGAGATCATTAATCATGACCTCAAGTTCATGAATGACATTTTCACAAGTGGGTTCATTCAAATTCTCTAAGATTGCATCCCCCGAACGAATTTTACAGTGTCAAAAATAATTTGCTATTGTCTCTTGCTGAACATTTGTTGTCCAAGCAGGGATTGTAAAATTGATAGCATCCAAAACATTAATCTTTGCTGGATCAGTTTGTCCCACTTCATAGCTTTCTAATATTCTACGATAAAATCTGTTACGATAATACACCTTGAAAGCTCTTATTATCCCAGCATCACAAGGTTGAATTTTGGATGTCATGTTGGGCGGCAAGAAAAACAATTCACATTTTGTAGTCCTTCAATTTTTCTATTATGGGTTGGACAATTATCTACCATAAGCAAAACTCGTCTACCATGCATTTTGTGATCAAACCAACGAATATATTCATAAAAAACACACTTGTTATCCACGCTCATTTGTTTCCACGATAGTGACAATTCAATAAATATGATACATAAATTAGTAAGATACAATGATTTTGATGTATTCGTTGTACTTTATGTATAACATTTTTTTTATGTGAAATCATTAAATATGATACATAAATTAATAAAGATACAATGATTTTGATATAATCAAAATTAATATTCATTAAATCTCAAGGCATTTTTTAAATTAATAAATATTAATTTATCGATTAAATAATATCTCTATAAAATAATAAAATTTCATGATCCCACCTATATTAATTTATAGAGGTTTTACTGTATTATTCTGTATGAAGTTTAATAATTTTTATTTTATATGATATTATAATAAATAATTTTATTTCCTTTTTTTGTTTTTAATATTGAATTATGAGGTTTAATATTAATTATTAATACATTTTATGCAAAAGATTTTATTTTTTAAAAAAGTTTGTTTTGTTGCGAACTTTAATTATCTAGATTATGCATGAGCAAGTATAAATTAAAGAAGGCAAGTAAATTACATGGAGACCCACGCCTCAATATTTGAGGTAATTCCGGTAGGAAAAAAATAATTATTGAAAAGTTGGATGAATGACTATTATCTTTATAACTCAGATTATCTAAAAACTAATGCAAACTGATGCAAAAGATTAGCATGCCATTTTAAAAGAGTGTCATTCAAACTGCTCCTGCATCATTGTTTAAAATTTTCAAACCATAAGCTTCCATTACATATACTCAAACAATGTTCTTGTCATGTAGTATGGTAAGAAAAAAGATCAATATGTCAGATTTAAACTAAAAATGGTACATTTAAAAGACAATATCTTATCAGAATTGCTGGAACCACAATTTCATGCTATTATATTGACAAAAGGTACTTCAAAATTTCAACGACACAAAAAAAAACTATCCATATATACTTAATGAGGGTACTTCTATGCCAAAAGATCAAAGCAATATAAGTTAATACTATCAAAGTCTTAAAAAAAAAGTGAGTCACTTATGCACATATGATTATCTACTGATAAATGATAAGATCTTAAAGGAACAAATCTCATTCTTTAATATGTTAAATCTTTCTAAAATGCTAATCGTATATATTAATTTTTTATTTTCTGCTAATATAATATAAGCAAATCAATATCAACTTTTTGCATTGATATGATATAGAATATATATTTTTAATAAAAGAAGATTTACTATACAATTTCTTAAAAAACATCAACGAAAAATTCAAAATTTGGACAATTACATAGAAAAAAATATCGATATAAAATTAGCAAAACACAAACCTCATTAAAATTGTAATTTCCAAATATTGATAAAAAAACTGATCTCAAAAAGATACTACAAAATAATGAAACTGAGAATCCAACGTAGAAGAATTGATCGAATATGAGTAAGAGCAGAAAGAATTGAAGAAATAGAAAAATATAGATAAATAAAAATAATGAAGTTATGTTATTTATATAAATCAGTTTTTTTCTCAAAACTAATAAGCCGTTACATTGTGTTATAATGTACTTTTTAAAATGGAGTCACTATCTGTCACGTATAAGCGAGAGAAAGAGAGGTTTATTAAAATTTATTTATTATTCAATAATTTTTTATGGAATATTTTCTATTAAAGTCATAATTAATCTATATATTTTAAAAGGATATATGCTATTCAAATTAATTAATATATTTATAAAAAGAATATATTTTATTCAAAATTAAATAGTCATACTTATATATTGCACTTCTTAAAAAAATATATATATCCATCATTGGTTTTAATAATTATTTGAATCGTTGTTTTTAATAATTATCCGAGGTTTGATAGAAAAAAATAATTTAAAAAAGTTAAATAGTAAAACTGAAAATTTAGATACAGATAATTTTATTTTAATAATGTTCAAAATTTTAAATAGCGTGTTTGCAAGTTACTGGGAGTAATGGGAGATAGAAAAAAGCCATGTTTTTCGTTTTTTTGTTTGCAATTTTCATTTTTATTTTGATTTTCAGATTTTATATAGATTTTTCTAATTAATTTTTTCTCTTTTTTTTTTGTTGAAACGTAGGTGCTACCACATCTCTTATTTTTATTTATATATATATATATATTATTATTATTATTATTTTATTAATATTATCATTATTAACATTAATTTTTTTTGCATTGAATAAAATTTTAGAAGCATCATCAAAATTTGTAGGAAAAAAAGTTACTGTGTTTAAGTTAATTTTCAAAATGTTTTAAAATTTTGTGTATTATTAAAAAAACGGTTTTAAAGTTGCATTGCCCTAATTTTTTTCTTTTTTTTTTTGAAAATTATATAGATTTAATTAATTTTAATTATTTAAAAAATATGTTTTTTTTGTGGTGCTGACACGTAGGCGCTATCACCTCTCCTATTTTTTTTGAAAATTATATAGATTTAATTAATTTTAATTATTTATAAAATATTTAATTAATTTTAATTATTTATAAAATATGTTTTTTTGTGGTGCTGACACGTAGGCGCTATCACCTCTCCTATTATATATAAATAGATTATTATTAATATTATTATTATTAATATTAATTTTTTTTTTTTGCTTTGAATAAAATTTTAGAAGCATCATCAAATTTTGTAGGAAAAAAAGTTACCGTGTTTAAGTTAATTTTCAAAATGTTTTAAAATTTTGTGTATTATTAAAAAAACGGGTTTAAAGTTGCATTGCCCTAATTTTTTTCTTTTTTTTTTGAAATTATATAGATTTAATTAATTTTAATTATTTAAAAAATATGCTTTTTTGTGGTGCTGACACGTAGGCGCTATCACCTCTCCTATTATATATAGATAGATTTGAAATTACTTAATATATAAGGTCACATGATTGACTTGATTTTGAATTTCATAGTAAATTTAAAATTATAAAAAGGTTAGGCATCTATTCTCTAAGCTACTCCCTCCCTGACCCTTCACTTCCTATCTCTTACATTTTTTTTCCTATTTGGATCCTGACCACAATTTTAATTTTTAAAAATTTATGACAAACAAGAGAGAAAAAAAGGAGGAAAATAACGATGCATTCATATATAAATAATTAGTTCAATAAAAGATGACTTAATCAAGCAAATATGTACAAATATTACATTTTTTTGTGTGTACCCAAAATTTAAAATAAACGAATAAAAATAATAATTTCTTTTATCCCCATCCTCATTCCATCATGACAATAATATTAATTAAAAGAATATAAATATGTGAGTTCATTTCAAGTTTGAGTCCCGGATATCCTAATAAAGAATAAGAGATTAAAAAAGGAATAAAAGAGAAAATGAACAAGACATTTGGATAATTGAGAGAAAATTTTATATTAATGAAAATAGTAATATTTTTAGATGGACAATCAGTCGGGGTAAGTATGGATTTTAGTTGGATCCCCATTTATGAGTTGGGTTACGTTATAATATATTGAGGTTGATTTAAAATAGGCCAATAGGAAGATATCATGAAATTATTTTTTTAATATTATTTTCAAGTGTATCGGGTCAAAATATGAATCATAAGTGGTTTTACAGAAAATAGAAATTTTAAAATATTATTTTTATTATTTATTTGAGAAGGATTTAAATTTGGACCAATCATATTAAGCAGTATAATCAATAAATATTTAATAATTTTACTTTAAGGGAACTATTAAAAATAAGGGCAAATATGAGTCAAAGGATTAACATCGAGGGTATTTTTGAGCCGAAAGGTGGATGCCAGGGATATTTTAGGGCCGATAGGTGGATGAAGAGTAGTTTTGTACCAATTCAAATACTTGAGGGGAATTTTAGACCCTTCTCTGTGTTTATTTACTATGAATGCTGGACTTGTATGTTTGCTATTACTTTCTTGAATATATTTGTTATCTAATAATTCTTTTATATGCATTTTGAACTCTTTTAGATCTTCAAAATTATATTTCAATGGTTTTTGGGTTATTATGCTATTTTCATCAATTAGTTCAATTTTTACTTTTGTTTTATGGTTTTCCCATCCTTTTAAGGGATCTTCACTATATAACATATCTAATTTTTCTTGAATTAATTTTAATTTGTCTATTGAAAATATTATTAATTCTATATTGTGAGTATTTTCTTTAACATTTTCTAATTTTTGAGTGATTTTTTCACTTCCTTTAATCCATGGTGTAGGTTTTCTGTTTTTATTATTTACTCTTTTTGCTCCTATTTTTTGCTTACATGGTGTGGTAAACCACCAATGTGTTTTTGTTATTACATGGGGATATAGTTTTTCTAGAAATGGCATTCCTAAAAGCAT
>JAJOOR010087577.1:0-26983 GCA_036250505.1 Solanum acaule | reverse complement strand
GTATTATGCTTGAGCTTGACTCATCTATGGTATTTATGTATCATTCCTTTTTTTTCTCTTGCTCCCTTAGTCCCGATTTCCCCCTTGATTATGCTTATCGCTTATGGTCATTTTAATTGCTTCCGTGACCAAGGATGTGTAATGATACACTATGAGGCTTGTTTGGGGTTCCTTCGGGTTCCTCATTCGCCGGTCACGTCTAGGCCCTAGGCTTGGGTCGTGACAGTAGATTTGGTGAAATAGTTTGTTGTGCTTTTGTCCCAACACAACCCCAGTGGCATTCCCCTAGCATCACACATTAACTCAAAAGATTCGAACCAATTAGGGCTGATGATAATTGGGGTGGATATTAGTTTCTCTTTCAAACACTGAAATGCAGCCACACAAGCATCATTAAAGTGGAATTTCACTTCCTTCTCTAGGAGTTTGCATAATGGGAGTGCGATCTTTGAGAAATCTTTAATGAACCTTCTATAAAATCCTGCATGCCCCAAGAAACTACGAACACCCTTTACTGAAATCGGCGGGGGTAATTTCTCAATGACCTCAATTTTCGCCTTGTCAACTTCCAGCCCCTTTTGTGACACCTTGTGCCCAAGAACAATACCTTCTTTCACCATAAAGTGGCATTTCATCCAATTCAGAACCAAATTCATTTCCACACATCTTTGGAGTACCTGCCCTAAGTGAGTCAAGCATTCTTCGAACGTATTCCCTACGACTGAGAAGTCATCCATGAACACCTCCATAGAATATTCGACCATATCTGCAAAAATTGACAGCATGAAACGCTGAAATGTTGTTGGGGCATTACATTGCCTGAATGGCATCCTTTTGAATGCAAATGTTCCATAAGGGCAATTAAAAGTGGTTTTCTCTTGATCTTCTGGTGCAATAGACATTTGATTGTAACCGAAGTAACCATCCAAATAACAATACCACCCTCTTTCTGATAATCGGTCAAGCATCTGATGCATAAAAGGCATTGGAAAGTGGTTTTTCTCGGTCCATGAGTTAAGCTTTCTGTAGTCCATGCACTCTCCACCCAGTCACTGGTATTTTCGGCACTAGTTCTCCTTTTGTATTTGGGACTACGGTTATACCTTCCTTTTGTCGATACACATTGCACCGGACTTACCTACTTACTATCTGCAATAGGGTAGATCACTCTCGTATCTAGCCACTTGATGATCTCCTTTTTCACCACCTCTTGCATTTGGTAGTTCAATCTCCGTTGATGTTCCACACTAGGTATACATTCATTGTCGAGTCGAATCTTATGAGTAAAAATACGAGGAGGAATTCCTACTATATCGTCTATTGTCCATCCAATAGCTTTTATATGCTTCCGCAGTACTTCAATAGGCAATTTCACCTGTCTTTCAAGCAGATCGGCGGTGATAATTACCGGTAAATTATTATTGGCTCCTAAGAATTCATATTTGAGATGAGAGGGTAGGGATTTTAACTCGAAATTCAGTGGTTCTTCTGTTGATGGCTTTGCAGGAGGATTTTCTCTATTTTTCAGGTCGATATCCAACTGATTAGATTCCTTGAATATACTCCTAACCCTGATAAAGCAGCTACCAATTCCTCGTAACCCTGAACTTCGAATTCATTATAATTGGCAAGTACAGATTCAAGGGGTTCATTCATGTGCATTAAATATCTAAAACTTGCCATTGCCTCGTCTATAACATTCTCAGTGGACACTACATGGATATTACTTGGTTGTTTCATGGATTTACAGATATTGAAGGTGACCTCATCATCGTTCATACGGAATTTTAGTTTTCCGCTTTTGACATCCACCAATGCTCTCCCGGTGGCTAAGAATGGCCTTCCCAAAATAATGGGGATTTCAGCATCGATCTCACAGTTTAGAATCACAAAATCAGCCGGAACGAGTCTCATTGTGGTTGCCTTTGGTTCACCCAAACCAAGTTGCTTGTATATTGCATAAGTAATCATGTTGATACTTGCTCCTAAATCGCACAAGTCTTTAATGAATTAGAGTATGCCAATTTTGCACGGGATTGTGAATGCCCCAGGATCTTCTCTCTTAGTGATTGAATCATTTGTCATAATTGCACTACAACTATGGGGCACCTCAATCATTTCATAGTCCAAGCTCCTTTTCTTTGTAACCAGTTCTTTAATGAATTTGGCATATCCCGGCATTTCCAACAATGCTTCTACCAGAGGAAGGTTAATTGATAAGCTCTTAAATACTGACAATTTTTTTTTGAACTTCTCATTTTAATTCTTTTTTTTCAAACGTTGGGGAAATGGTAGAGGTATCTTGGGTAAAGGATGAATGACTTTTGGAACTTGAACTTGTTGCTCTGCTTCCTCCTGTGGTTATTTAGTAATGTTTTGTCGAATAGGTAAATCTTGTTCCTGCACACCTTGGCTCTCTTCATGTTTTTGAGGATCCTCATCTTCCATCATATCCCCTATTGCCACCTTACCACTACGGGTAACTACAACCAACTCTCTTTCATTATAGTCCATTGGTATTTTGGATGTTAATTGAGCTGATAATAGACTCAATTTACTTTCCAGCATTTTGATGGCATCAGCATGAGAATTTACTTTACTGTTCAATGATGAAAAGTCATCTTTCATTCCTTTTAGCAATTCATCAGAGCCCTCTACCTTATCGAGTATGCGCGATAACAAATCATTTACCTGAGGACTACTTGTACTCCTTTTAGATTCCGGGCTTTCACTCAAGTGAGTATGGTCCTCCTCCTGATCATCCTGCTTAGCCCAATCTTGCCAATATCTCCTTGGTTCTTCACCACTATAATAGTTTCAAACTTGATTCCCGCCCCGCAGTTGATAGTGTGAGTGGAAACCCTCCTTGTATCTTATGGAGTTCCAACCTTGATTCTCCCCCGGTCTTGAGTAACCGGCAGAAGAACTCTCCTCAACTCGAAATACTCCATGTGTCCCTTTCATATGTTCTTGTAGGATTTCTATTTGAGATAACATCTTCTTGATGTTTTCGTCCCTTTCCCTTTCTTTTTCTATCTGTTCTTGCGTTAATCAGAAACATAGTGGGGGAACATGATCATCTTTGGTATACCGTTCCTGGTTTACTTTAGTCATACCATCTAGGAAAAATTAGGCTACTTCAAATGATTCTAACATTATTCCTCCTTGCACCAATTGATCAACTATCCCTTTATTAACCTAGTCCAGACTATGATAAAGGTATTGGAGCAACAATTCATCTGGTAGTCTATGCGTTGGGCACTTACGCAAAGATCTCTTAAACCTTGTCCATGACTAGTGAATTGGTTCACCCTCCTTTTACTTGAAATTCTGAATATAGTCTCTCAGTTTCATCATTCTTGATGGAGGAAAGAATCTTTCAAGAAATGCCATAAGCAGCTCCTCCCATGATTTGATAGAGTTGTTTGGGTGCTCAACCAACCATTTAGTGGTTCCCCCTGTCAATGTTAATGGAAACAAGTGAAACTGTATGGATTCTTGAGATAGATTCTTGAATGATAAAGAGGAGCACACTTCCACAAAGCTTCGTACCTGTTCGTGCGGATCTTCATGCTCTAACCCTCCAAATAAACCTCTTGAATGTATGAGTTGGAGTGTTGCGCTGGTAAATTTGAACATTACATTTCCGTGAGCTTGTGGCATGCAAATTTCACCCATCTCACCTACGTCGGCAGGGTGATAAATACTATTAGCATAATCGATGTCGTCTAGATGAAAAACACCACCCGCTGAGTGACCCGCTTGGCAGCTATTCTCCCCGTTTGCACTCATATGGCCTGTTGTGGCACACAAATACTCAAAACAAAACTGAAAATTAGGTAAGTTGACTTCAACTAAGAATAACACGAATTCTATTAATCTAAAAACTCTCAAATAACACCACTCCTCTGCAGCGACGCCATTTTGATGCTTATCGTGACCAACGACACTAACCTATGGTACGAGTGTCTATGATCATCGATAATATAGTAACCCAACCAAGGGTTGGAGTCGTGTCCCAATGGAGTGGTTTTGAGAATTAATAGAAAAATAAAACTTAGTTCTAATTAGTCATAGCTAAAGATATTAACGAGTAAAAACATAGTAACTTAAAGGGGGTGACACAAAAGTGTCAAATATCAAATAGGGGTTCGTCACAAGTGTAATAAAAACAACAAAATTTAAGGGGAGAACAAGTATGGGGAGAAGTCCTTGGGGTGTGACCGCAATATAAATTGATATCAATCATTGAGTACATGCTTTCGATAGGAAATTTGCAAGCTAATGGTGACTAGGCTAAGCTTTAGATGGAAATAACTTCTCTCTTGGGCAACTTATCCCGTTTCAAATGGGTTCCTCTCAGACACCCATTTCCCGCATGAAGGCCAGCCTACACCTTACCCCACTCACTTTCTCGAACTGTGTGTTAGTATATGGGACTAGGGCTCACCCTCTTGGGCTGAGCCTCATGTCGACCCACTCTTTAGGCCATCAGTCAAGCGGTCTTGGTATCACGACCTCTCTCTCGAGCAAGGCAAAAACACATGGGTGGTTTTGTATTTGCAACTACAAACCAATTAAATTAAACCACAACCACTAGGTGAAATCACCATTAAAATACATCTAACATATCAGCAAACAAGACCCAACAATAATATCAACACATATTCGCTAAATCACACCCTAAGAATAGGGGTTTTAGCTAGACATGAACAATAGATAGAAATTTATACCTAAATGAGCTTGCATTCAAATGGGTAAGAAGATTTAAGTATTGTTACAGGCCAAGAATGAAGAATCCAAGAGACCTAACTCCAAATCTTAAAGATGAAAACCCTCTTTTCCTTCAAGTCTCCAAAACCCTCTCAAGGTTATAGCAAAAAGTAATATTCTATTGTGAAAATTCTAATAATGATCGACTCCCATAAAATTAATAAAGAGTTTAGTATTTATAGACTTCAGAAAATAGTACTGGCGGATCGCTCGACGAGGTTAGTTTGAATCGCTGATTAACTTGGTGATTCTTGGTTTGGTGTAGTTCATCACCTTCTTTCACTAGCCTTTAGCATTGTCGTGCTCTGTGTCATTAGGCGACATAGTACAGGCTTCAGCTTCTTTATTCTTTTCAGCTTTTTTGTTCCTTTTTGCGCCTAAGTGTCCATGTTTCCACTAAAATTTCAAATACTTGAAACTTAAGTGTTTTCATCAGATATTTAGAATAAACAAGCATTTGAGGACACTATTTCTATTCAAATAAAGCCCTAAATGAGTTCAATTTGTGGACTCATGAGAGGTACGCCCCTGGTAGTGGATTGTTGGCTGGGCAGCCTTTGTATCTGAGATCCTCAACGGAGTTGAAATGCCCCCGGTCGCTCATGCTAGTTGAGTTGTCCATCCTTGGGAGTGGCCTTTTTGGCTGGGCGGCCTTGATTGGTTGTCACTCTTGATAGCGGGGCTGGGAGTTGGTCAGTTGCATTGCATTTCACTATTTCTATATAGGCTTGGAGTTGACTTGTTTGAGGATTCAAATCTGGGTTACTCTTCTTACTTTTATACTTAGCTATTCTTTGTACCTATCTAGCTTATAGGGGTCTATTCAGATTTTCTTTAAACTTGCACACGACTGAACCTTGGGTCAAGTTAGGTTTAGTTTAGTTGTACCTAGATTTACGTTCGGTATGTTCGTGTGCCTTCTTTCTTCCTTGTTTTGACCTTTCTTTGTGTCTAGATCGATGTTTTGTGATTGCCTTTTACCTTTCTTGATTAGGCAGCCTATGATTCATACCGATTAGCTTGTTTTTGTACTTATGTTGTACTCTACATCTTTTTCATGATGCATGTCCTACTACCAGCTACCAGCGGTGATGGGTCGTGTCATCTTTTATAGCTTGTGGATATCAGAAATGAGGGTGAGCACTTGGTGTCCTAGACCAAAATGTCTCCTTCTGTACATATGTTAGCTTTTGCCTTTGAGACGACTTGTTGTGGTCCACTTTTTGGAATTGTATTTATTTTTATTAGGCAACTGTGTACTCGTGACTTCCAGGTTTATTGTATATAGATTTTTGATTGATTTCCGTGTCTATCGTGTCTTCTTGTTGTATTATTTTAAATTTAGTTCCGCCCTTACACCTATTAGTCGTCCTTTAGGTACGGGTTGGCTTACCTACTGGTGGGTTATGGTAGGTGACATCATGACTCTAGGGATCAGGCCGTGATAGTCGTTTTGCCTATAAAAAGGGACCCTATAACTAGTTTTACTCCTAAATTCTTCCTATCCTCTTGCATTCCCAAAAATCCCCAAAATATCCTATCAAGTCTTCTCTATCAAGATCATGGAAGAAAAAGCTAGGGTTTCCAAATTAAGCCTCTTTTTTAACTATTATTTTGGGCTTCAAGCTCAAGGTATGTGGGAGTTCATAAATGGGTTCCATTCACCGATTGAGTCCAAACGATTTCTCAGATTCTCCAATTCAATTTCCAAAAAATTGTTAAGTTCTTTTTGAATTCCTCATGGGTTCCATTTGTATGGATTCAATTGTTTTATTTGATCTTATTATAATTTTTTTTCTTAATTAAATGTTTTCCAATTGATTTCACATGAACCGATGCATTAACAAAAATTTTAACTATGAAATTATAAAAGATGCTTTCATGAACTTGTGCATGATTTATGAAAAGATAGGCATCAAAGAAAGTGTGAAAGGTTTTCTCGCATTAAGGAATTATGGTTTGGTAAAAGGTTTTCTCACACATGCTTGATTCAAGATTTATTGAGTTACTATATGATGGTTAAGCTTGGATTAGTAATGTAGTTTTCCTTTTCCATGTATGATGACATGTTATGAGAATGACTATTAGGTTGGGATTTAACTTAGTACTGAGAGAACTTTCATGTGGAGGCTCAAATAGGGAAGTATCTAGTGAAAACCTATGATTCCAGACTGCATGCCCCATCAATTTTCCTTAAATGGCCTAGCTAGTGGATCCACATATGGCATATGATATGATATGGAGTTCTACCTTGGAAAGTAGACTCTTTCTTTCTTATGTAAGAGTTACATTGGATTTCATGTTATAGCTCGCATAGTCTACGGTCGGTTAAACCTAATATCCCACAAAATGAATTAAGTTACTTTCAAATGTTTTATAAAGCTTTCCTTAGGTTGTAAGATTTTTCGACCATGTTTAAGTTTTATAATGTTTATTTAAAGGCTTTTACGATATTTGGCTAAGTCATTTATTTGATGTTTTCAATTATGTCCACTTATTATCATGTTTCATGCACGTTCCTCATACTTAGTACATTCCATGTAGGAATTCATACGTGCGCCTACATTGTTTCACTATTGTAGGGTGTGATACTTCCCCTTCCTCCGCTCGTGGCTATTTTGTGATCATTGGATTTCATACAGTTGGTGAGTTCTCATGTTCCAGGGAAAAATCATCTTTACATTGCTTTTGTTACATCATTATGTTTCAGATGTTGTACGTTGTGTATGGGTTATGTCCATACCACTCCTTTGGATGCACTAGATGGCTTGTCAAGACTATGGTAGATTTTCTCTTTCATGACATACTTTTGTGTATTATATTGTGTATTTGCATGTCAAGTGGCTTGTTAGGGTCTCTCGGGGTCTTAAAAACCGTGTCACGTCTAGGATATATTTTGGGTCGTGACATTTTCTCAGGGTTAGTTGGATCTTTTTCTAGTCTTTTAATTCATGTAATACATCACTTTGGACCTACTTTTTAGACTATAACTAATTCCTAAGAACCCTAGCATCCCAACTCGCTCGTACTCACTCAATTAAAGTTATCTTTTCCCTCAAATCTTCTCTCCTGAGGAACAATAAGGAATTCAAGAGCTTTAATTCTCCTCTCCAAATTTCAAATTAGGGTTTCATGATGGCATGTCAAAACTTTATCAATGGGTTCTTTTTAACCTATTGAGTCCCAAACAAACCTAAATTTCTCATTTATGATTCTTACCCAAATTCTAGAGTTCAAAGATTTTCATATGGGTTTAATTGGTTAAACTAGTATTCTTCATGAATGAGCTTATTATGCATGATTTGATCATAATTCAATGTTTTCAATAATATTTACATTAATCCATGCTAATCAAGTTTTTTATGACCAGGAATCGAACTATATTGATATGCATGCATTATGTTATGAAAGGATTTTATTAATCAAAGAAGCTTTAGATGAAGTATCAATATATTTGTATGAACATCGTGATTTAGATTCTTTAGATAAGTGTCTCAAAAAGTATGTTAAAAGATTATGATTTAAAGGAGTTACTCTTATGACTATGAGTTTTTTCTATGAATGATTCAGTAGATTATGAATATGATTATAAATGTTTTCCACTGGGAGTTTACTTAGGACCGAGTGTACGTTAGGAAGAAGGGTCACCCATTAGTAGAGGCTGTAAACTTGTAGTAGAAATCCCCTTGTCCCAAAACAACATGTCCTTGTAGGACTTACTCTTAATTGACTCTAGCTAGTGGATCCACCTAAGATCATGATTATCATCCTTACCTTGTAAAATAGGATACTCTATTTTTGGTGTGTCATCAGTACATTGAACTGTATTACCCCTCAAACTAGTAGACTAAACTAGGGCCTTAAGCTAGGGTTCTAAAGTTTGGTATCAGGGTTAGAGTGTAGATAAGACTTCATGTACTTTAAATGAGAGCTTTATGGGTTGAACATCAAGGCACGTGTTACACCCCGTGGTTTAGAAGACCATCTAGGGTCTAATTGAGGGTTGCAAGGGCAAGTTCCAAGACAAGGGGGGCAAAGCCTAAGCCTAAGGACAAGGCTACCCCAACCTTGGCAAGACACTTCCCAAGGTTCACGACCACCTCCACGACCAGTGGTCTTTACCACGGTTCATGGGAGGCCTCGTGAAGGTCCCTTAGATTAGTGGGAGGCAAGTCCTTGAGGCCAAGTTACTGCCTAAGGACCATAAGCCACTTTACGACCAGTGGTCTTGACCACAGTCTGTGGAAAGGCTCATGAAGATGCCTTAAGAAGAGTGAGGCCAAGACACTTTGGCTAAGCCATTTCCCAAGGACCACGGTCAGGACGACGACTCGTGGTCTTGACCACGGCTCGTGAAGTCCTGTCGTGGTGCCAGGGAGAGGGCTGCTTAAGTGGGGTTAAAATGGGAAATTCTTTTTGATTAGTTTTAAGTGGGGGGGTAATTTTATATGGACATTATACACCTATATATACTATTTTTACTCATTAACCACCCCAACTAAGTCATTAATTCCAAAAACCCAAAAGGTTTCAATGTTCTTCATCTGATAAATCCTCCCTCTAGAAATCTCCATAGAAGAAGAAGAAGAAGGTCAAGTTTAGGGTTGAAGAGGCTTCCTTTGTCCCCAAATTTCATAGTGAATCATTAACAAGGTATGTTAGCTTATTCATCTGTGGGTTCTTCCACCAATAGAGCCCCCTAGATTTCCCCCAATTTGTGAAGAAGAACCCCAATCTAAGCTAGGCTTTCTTCCAATGTGTGGGTATAGTTGGGTATGATTCCAATTGGTTGGTTAATACTTGTTTATGGTGAATTTAGTATTGATTCATGATATTATGATGAAATTATGTGAATTCCATGGTTAACCATAGTCCAATTGATGAATTTAAGTTATGTGGGTTTATGCCATGAAAGGTGAAATTGAAGATTGGATAAGTAATTGACAAAAATATAAGCATGTAAACATGAATTGATACTACATTTATGAATGTATGATAGATCATGATTAGTAATGATTGAATTTGGGACTTTATGATAAATTATGACTAGAATTGCCTATGACTAAGGCTTGTAATTAATATGTCTTGTGATCTATACTAATATGATGACTGTAGAGTAAAGCTTGAGAGTAGGGCTTGAAATTAAAGATGATGATCACTAGGGCTTCTAGAGTAAGTCTAATATTAAGAGGTAGCTTGCATTAAATAAGTATTCTAGGGTATAGGGTTGTTGTGAAAGGCTTTTACCCTCATGACGTACCTAGAACTATATGAATGCATGTATGTACAATGTGAAAGGTCTTGTCACATAGAATGGTTCTATATTTAAAGGTTAATCACCTAAAATGAATCAAAGTATGTTAGAATAGAATAGCTTGAAGTTGTGACATATGATCCCTTCATGTATAGTTTGACTTAGGTAGCATGAGGTAGGAGTTCTCATGGTAGCTTGGGATTGAGGAACCACACTCTTCTAAGGTTAGATGGAATTTGAATTTGTGGGATTCTTTTCATGGTAACTTAGGATAGAGGAATGGTAGCCTAGTATTGAGGATCTATACTCTCCTAAGGGTAGCTTGATCTAGCATTATTAGAATGCCTTCATGGTAGCATGACTTGGTTAGGCCAAGACCACCTCATGGTAGCTTAGGATAGAGGACTTATACTCTCGTAAGGATAGCTTAGGATTGAGACTTATACTCTCCTAAGGGTAGCTTAGGATTGAGGATTCATACTCTCCTAAGGGTAGCTTGCAGTAGCATTATTGAATGTTTGCATAGTAGCTAGGTTGGAATACTTGTATTCTTCCTTGTATAGCTTGGTTTTGCATAATAGTGTGTTTTCCATGGTAGTTAAGTCTAGCCTTGTAGGGTGCTATTCTTTAATAGTATAGAATGATAACTAGTAATCATTCACTATGGTAGCCTAAATAAGTACTTAGTGCGAATGGTAGTATGGGATACCATTCATACATGGCAAAAGTATGACTTGAAGCTACTTAGGAAGTGTTCTCTTATGTTATGTATGCTTAGGTTGGATTGTTGCTATGGTTGCCTTACATGATATGATTGACTGAAGTTGATAGTTCCTTGTCTATATGAAGTAGGTCAAGAATGACACCTATAAATGGTAAGTATGAATATAGTGACTCCAAGGATATGCTTAGTGTGTGTAGTATTATGGGATGCCACCCATACATTGCACATGTGTGCTCTGAGATTACTTAATAGTATAGTGCTCTTATGGTATGAAAACCTAAGTCTTGTCTATGAATGTGGACTATTCCCAAGAATGACCAAAAAGGGGTACTTAGCTTGGATGGTATTATGGGATGCCATTCATGCATTGCAGAAGTATTCTTTGAGGTGGCTTGTGAAGTAGTTCTCTTATAATATGAAAAACTAGGGGTTGAAGAATGTTAGTAAAAAGGTCTAAGTAAAGAACATGCCATGAACATGATGTATCTCCTATGCTCATTAATTATGTCTTATGTTGACTTATGCCTATATGATGCTTATGCTGGAGATTATGATATGATGATGTTATTACTTCTTATACTTATGCCTTATGTTGACTAACCATTTTGAGATTCTCTTATGATGTTGTGCTAGTTAACATATTTAGTACATTTTGTACGAATGCATTCTTTGCATACATTCTAATCAAATGTAGGGTTAGGATACTTGAGTTCTATTTTGGAGGCTAGATTTATAAGGAGCAAGGAGTGGAAGATTTGGTGAGTCCTCATAGCTTCGAGAACAAAACCATTATTTCCCTTTATTTCATTTCTTTGTGTTTTAGACTTTCATATGGGCTGCATCCGAAGAGTTTTATTCGAGAGTTATCTTAGATGGTTTGAGACAAAAGTGTAGTAAAGACTTCCACTTGTTTTTATGAAAAGTTATCGATTGATGGATAAAAGTTTTTAAAATTTCCATACTTTTCTATTATCTTATGCTATGATATGCTAAGGGCTTGTATGAGAGCCCTTCGGGGTCAAGTGCGCCATGTTACACCTAGGGTGTACCCTTGGGTCATGACATAAACTCCATGTTATAGCTCACATGGTTTATATAGATTAACGGTATCTCCCAAAAAAGCTCATGATTAGCACATATGTTATGATTATGATTGAAAGAAAAATGCATGACCTAGTACTATGTTTTATGAAATCATATGATCAACTTTATGTTTAATTTAGTTGGTCATTACATTGTTATGTTTTCAGAATATCATGCTATTATGTCATGTTATGCATCCTCCTCATATTTTGTATATATTTAGTACCGACCACATACGTTCTTGTGCCTATATTATTTTATAATATAGGAGATTACGCATCCTATGAAGCTCGCGGTTAGAAGTATTAGCCTACACAGATTTTTGTGAGTCATCACGGTTCGGGGACATACTACTTATGTCATCTTATGATTCAGTTCAGACTTTACATTTTAGTTTCAGATTGTTCAAGTGATTTGGGGCATCTCCTTGTTAATAATGTAAGATATAGGCTTATTCAGACAATAGAACTTCCACTTATGAGTCTTTGTATTAAGATTTTCCTTACATATTGAAAGTACCATTTGATACTTTTATTCCGCTTATAATGTTTGTTAAGTTATGAATATTTTCTTAGTCCCATGCTATATCATATGGTTCGATTAAAGTCTCTGGAGATTCTAGGAATCTTTTTACGTCTATGGTAGTCTTAGGTCATGAAAAATCTGGTATTTAGAGCATCAAGTTTAAGTATCTTAGGGTGTCTGAAATCCGCATTAGGTACAGTCTTGTTCATGGGTATGTAGTGCGCCACATTTATTAAAAGAAGCTATGAGACGTTTAAGAAACTTTACTTCTTTCAACTCTTAAGTTGTTTGATAGAGTTGAACTCTATAATGTTACCTTCTAACTCATGTTCTATGCATTTCAGAGCAATGCCACCAAGCAGAGCTTAGAAAACGAGGAATCATAATGTGGAGAAAGAAGCACCACAAACTTTGGTTGATCACTTCGCCGAGCAAGTCACTCATGTAGAATTTAGAGATGCTTTTGAAGTGCTAACCCAAAACATGACTGCTTAAGACAAATATAAGGTTGTAGCTCTGATGAACCCAAATGTGGGTGAGACAACAACTAGAGTCTGAGACTTCACTTGGATGAATCCTTCAAAATTCCATGATTCTAAAGTAGGCAAGGATCAAGTAAATATTTTGAGGCACAATCAAAGAAGAAACGATAAGATAACAAGATATGATTAAGAAATAAAGCAAGAAGGAACACGATTTAGAAAAAAGAAAGGATATTCTATCACACTAATCACTAGAATAAATTCAAGGGGAAAGATAAGTTAACTCATACATGAAAATATTAACTATAGTGTAAAAGAGAGGTTCATTGAATAGATACAAAGGAATCTTTCATAAACTCACACAAAGAGTATTTTTCCCTCTCTTCATATTTAGCTACTCAAATAAAGACACTAAAGATTTTGTACTAGTTTTGAAAAAATAGTCAAATTACAAGAATGGATGTCTTAGTAAAATAATTATTTGAGCATATTAGTGTCCTTTCCTTCCATGTTTCTTTTAACTCTTTCATGATCATGATGGTTGGAAGAAAACTCCAATTTCTTTGATGACCTCTGTGGTTGTTATCTCTTCCCACATAAAATCATTTTAACATGTTTTGAACTTTAAAATCTCTTATAAAAATCTTCCATTAAACTTTAAGACTTCCTTGGGTGATTGGGAACTTTCATATCCAAGAGAGCTATCACGATCTGGGACTACTTCCTAGTCGTAACAAGGTGCTTATAGTCACAAGTGAGGCCAAGCTAACCCATGGCGTGACACGACACTAAGATTGTTGTATAAAATTAAAAATATGTGAGAGATAGCAAAATCTAAAATGATATAAGTGAATCCAAAACAAAACATAGAAGTAAATAATAGAATTAACAAATTGTAAAGATTGAAACTACCTCTACTAAGATAAGTTGCTGGGAAAGTTCTCTAGCTAACTCTGACTATCAGAAAACTGAATGACTGAAACAAAGAAACCATATATAGGTTTTATCCTTGAAGGATAAGGACTCACCAAACTATGTTTCTAAGATGATACAAAAATGTACTAATCACGAGCTGGATATTGAGTGCGTAAACATATATTATAAACAATATAGCACAAAAAAGTATGTGATCAGTACTTTGAATATTCTAAGTATGTGGCATATGATATTGTAATCTATATAGTTGAATATGATGAACCTGAGATGCAAAATTAGATATGGAACTAACACATATAAGTTGATTTCTTGATAAAAAATAAACACATAACTTACTAATCCTGTTTAAAATAATCTGAATATGAGTTCATGCAATATTTGATTCTAAATTCTGGGAGATACAAATAACCACCATACTTTTTGGTTGATAGTCACTCTTAATAGCCAGGTTGGGAGTTGGTTGGTTCAGTTGATTGCCACTCTTGCTATATGGGGTGGGAGTTAACTAGTTCTTGGATTCGGATATGGATTTCTCATCTGTCTTCTAAACTTAACTTTTTTATATACCTTTTAGATCTGTGGAGGTCGGTTCAGGTTCTTTTGAAACATGCGCACGAGTGTACCTTCTCGGCTTATGGGGTCCCGTTAGATTTAACAGAGGTGTACAGAGATTTAGTTTGGTATGCTCGTGTTCCTTGTTTCCTTATCTGCTTTGACCTCTGTTAGTGTCTAGATTCTACTTTTTTTATTGTTTTTACCTTTCTTGCTTGGCTGGCCTTCGATGTTGTTGAGTACCTTATTTTGGAACTTATGCTACACTATGAATCTTTTCGTGATGCAGGTCCTAGTACCAGCTACCAGTGGTTAATGTTCGTGCCATCTTTTGCACCTTGAGGATATCGGAGACCCGTGTGAACCCTTGGCGTCCTAGATCATCTTGTCTCCTTCTATAGATATGTTAGCTTGTCTTTTTCTTTTGAGATGGTTTTTTGTTGTAAACTATTGGAACTTGCAATGACTGTTGTTAGATAGCTATATACTTGTGACTTATATGTTCTGGGAGGGTATCTATTTTATTTTGTTTTGGGTTACTTTTCATTCCTATCTTTTCTTATTGTTTGTATTATTCTCTATTTAATTCTACCCTTCTACTCACCACTTGTCATTCTAGGTATGGGTCGGCCTACCTGGTGGTGGGTTTTAGTAAGTGCCATCATGACTCGAGGATTCCGGTCGTGAGACGGATCAAGAAAAACATACACATAAAAATAAAAGACTTTAAACATTGTCACAACTTCTATAGAACCCTCTTCATCTTGTCGAGTCTTAATGTAACACCTCAGATTCCAAAAAGGGAAAGATAGAAGTTTTCAGAAATACCTGGTGCCATCCAATAGAGGCCAACCACGGCCCGTGAAGTGAACCACAGACCATGGGACTAATCCGTAGATAGGCCAGCCAAAGTTACCAAGAAAGAAGGAACCACGACTTGGACAAATGAATCATCGTTGGGTCCATGGTCCGTGGATGAGGTCCATGGTACAAGGCCTCAAATTCCAATTTCTAACACCGGTCGACGGACGTGAAGGACAGACCGTCGGTCAAACCACCATTTGTCGATCAAGGTTCGTAGGTCATGGGTCGGCAGTTATTTTAGGGAGGGTCTTTACCTAATTAGTTTAGCCTAAGACTATGTCATTTTACGCTTAGGCAAAAACCCTATATAAGTGTTTTAACCCTAATATTTCCCTATTGAAAGTCATTCTCGTAAATTCACCAAAACAAATCAAGTTCTTCCTCCCAAATATTTTTCTCTCTAGAAAACTTGAAGAAGAAGGATCAAAGCTAGGGTTTGCAAGTCAAGTCTCCATCCCTCCATTGAAGTTAAGCAATTGGCATTGAGGTATGATAGTATTCATCCATGGATTCTTTCCATTCATGGAGTTCCTAATTCTCCTATTTTCAAAGTTAGAAATCCGCAATTGAGTTAGGGTTTTCTTCAATTGCGCTGGGTTCTCTTCAATGTTGACTCAAATGATTGAATTATGATCTCTTATTCTTGCATTGATGAAATACTATGGTTTATATGATGATCCCCCGTGAACCAATGTAAATCCCATGTTCTCCAATTATGATAATTTAATGTGGGTTTTTAATTATGAAGGAAGATTATGTGAAATCAAGCATGAGTTGATGGAATTCTATGAAGTTATGATAAATTTCCATGAACTCAAGCCTAACCCATGTTTTCTAGATGTTAATGATTGAAAGTTGGTTTTGAACCTTGAAAGGTGATTTATGGAATTATGCATGATCCTATGAAATTGATGTGAATGCTTTAAGGATGCTTTGAGAGTGAAGTATCAATGATGATGTTGATGCTGTTGTGTTGTTGAAAGGATTTCCTAATATACACATCTATGCATGATTGTGAAAGGTATTCTCACATAACAAGGGTTCCTAAGGTAGAAAGGCTATTCTCACCTAAAACGAACCAATGATTATGGAATTATGTAAATGTTGAGGGAAGAGGCAACTACCCATGATTTCCATTGAATAACAAGAGAAGATTACCCACGTCATATGATGTAAGGATAAGAGACGATTGCCCATATTCCTTTATGAGATATGATGAAATGGATTAAGAACTATTATGTGGAAGTTAAGCTTAGCACCAAGTGGACAAGTGGCGATTATCCAAGTCTTGTACCTACGTTCCCCCATAGGATTGTCTAGAAAGACATTAGCTAGTGTTCCATAATTGCAAGAAGTTCATGGTCCTTACTGTGGTAAGTAGGACACCCATTTTTTGTGTGGGGTAGACACCATATTCCATGTTGCTAGCTCACATGGTCTTATATGTCTGTTAAGGCTACTTCCCACAAATAAGCATATGTTACGAAGAAATAAGGTTACTTCCAGGAATTATCGTAAGTATGTTTTAAGATGATGTCACTTGAATTTATCATGGTTTTATGACTTATGGTTTCTAAACTCTCCAGATACATGTTTTAGCTTGATCATTGCATACTTATGAAAATTTCCCTTTTTAGCATGATTTAAATGTTTTATGCTCGGCTATCATACATGGTACATAGTTTTGTACTAACACATACTCTTACCTACATTTCTCCAAATCTAAGGTCCGACAGTTAGGATTCTCAGTTTCGTGGCTAGAGGTTGATTTTTTGAGATTTTCGAGCTTTGGTGAGTCCTCATGCTTCGAGGATGGATTTTCATTGTTTTCATGTTTTCTTTCTTAATTTAAATTTTGGAAATGATGTATGGGCTAGGCCCAATTTCATTCTATTGTATTAGATGGCTAATGAAACAAATGTTTAGACTTCCGCCTTCCTATATATTATAAAACTTTGGACTTGAAATGTTGTCTTTATTTTCTTTTCTCTATTTGTTATGTTAAGAATACTACGTGGCTTGTATGGGGCCTCTTAGATTTGTGGTGAATAAGAGGGTTCTTCTGATGTGGTTACCAGTATGTTAAATGTCTTCCAACTTGATGTTTATTCTTTACTTGATCCCGGTGCTACCTTATCTTTTGTGAGGCCATATGTGGCTATGAGGTTTGATGTTCTTCCGGATGTGTTATTAGATCTGTTTTCTGTCTCTACTCATGTTTGCGATTCTATTGTCGCTAAGAGAGTCTATAGAAAATGTCATATTTCCTTGTCCCATAGAGTTACTCTTGTTGACTTGGTATATCTTGATATGCTAGATTTTGATTTTATCCTCGGTATGGATTGGTTGCATTCATGTTATGCTTATATTGACTGTAGAACTCGTGTAGTTAAGTTTCAGTTTCCAAATAAGCCCGTCCTAGAGTTGAAAAGAGGAAATTATATGCCTAAGGACCAGTTTGTCTCGTGTCTTAAAGCTAAAAAGATAATTTCTAAGGGTTGCATTTCGCATCTAGTTAGGGTGAGGGATGTGGATTCTGAAACCCCTATTCTTTAGTCGGTCCCCGTTGTTAATGTGTTTTTGGAAAGGTTCCGAGATGAGTTACATGGTATTCCTTCTAAAAGGGAAATAGACTTCGGTATTGACCTTCTCCCAGATACGCAACATATTTCTATTCCTCCTTACCGAATGGCTCTGACAGAACTAAAGGAGTTGAAGGAACAATTGAAAGATTTGTTGGATAAGGTTTTCATCCGACCGAGTATCTCTCCATGGGTGCTTCAGTTTTTTTTGTTAGAAATAAAGATAGCTCTCTTCGTATGTGTATTGACTATCATCTGTTGAACAAAATCACAATTAAAAATAAATATCCTCTACCAAGAATAGATGATTTGTTTGACCAACTTCAAGGAGCAGGTTACTTTTCTAAGATTGACCTTCGGTCGGGTTATAGACAATTGAGGGTGAAGGAAGATGATATTCTGAAGACGTCTTTTAGAACTTGGTATGATCATTATGAATTTTTGGTAATGTCATTTTTGTTTGACTAATGCTCCGACAACATTTATGGATTTGATTAATAGGGTGTTTAGACAATACATTGACATGTTTGTGATTGTGTTCATGGATGATATTTGATCTATTCGAGAGGTGAGGATGAGAATATTGATCATTTGAGGATTATTTTGCAAATTCTCAAAATACTAACTACTCTTTACAAAGTTTAGTAAATGTTAGTTTTCGCTAAGGTCCGTAGCTTTTCTTAGTCACATTGTTTCAAGTAAGGGTATTGAGGTAGATTCTAATAAAGACAAATGCGGTAAGGAGTTGTCCTATATTTCTATCCCCTTCGGATATTAGAAGTTTATAGGGTTTAGCTGGTTACTACAGAAGGTTTGTTGAGGGATTTTCATCGATTGCCTCTCATTTAACGTCTTTGACTCAAAAGAAGGCTAAGTTCATATGGTCCAAAGCTTGTGAAAAGAGATTTCAGGAGTTGAAGGATAGTCTTACTTCTGCTCCGGTGTTGACTCTACCAGAAGGGACTGATGGTCTTGTTGTTTATTGCGATGCCTCAAGAATTGGGCTAGGATGTGTGCTTATGCAAAATGGGAAAGTCATTGCCTATGCCTCAAGGCATCTTATGATTCATGAGAAGAATTATCCTACCTATGACCTTGAACTAGGGGCAATTTTTGTTTCCGTAAATATTTGGAGGAATTATCTGTATGGTGTTCATGTTGATGTGTTTACTGACCACTAGAGTTTGAAATATGTGTTAAATCCGAAGGATATAAATTTTTGCCAAAGAACGTGGCTTGAATTATTGAGAGAATATGATATGAGTGTTCTCTACGATCCTAGTAACGCGAATGTGGTGGCCGATGCTCTTAGTCAGTTAACTATGGGAAGTGTTGCTCACAGTGAGGAAGATAAGAAGGAACCGATTTGAGATGTTCATAGATTTTCCCGGTTGAGTGTTCAGCTAGTGGACTCCAACAAGGGTCGTGTTATGGTGCACCTTGGCTCTGAATCATCGTTTGTGTCTGATGTGAAAGCTCCGCAAACTGTTGATCCAATTTTGGCTGATTTGAAGAAAGCGGTACTTAAAAGGTCCATAGAGGCTTTCTCCCAAGGGGGAGATGGTGTTCTTAGATATTAAGGTCATTTGTGTGTTCCTAATGTGTATGACTTGAGGGAACATATCTTGTTTGAAACCCATAGTTCTTGGTATTTCATTGACCCGGGAGCCACTATGATGTACTGTGATTTGGGAGAGATCTATTGGTGGAATGTGATGAAGAAGGATATTACAGGATTTATGGCTAAGTGTCCTAATTATCAACAGGTGAAAGTTGAGCATCATAAACTGGGAGGTTTATCCCAAGACATTAAAATTCCTACTTGGAAGTTGGAAGATTTGAATATGGACTTTATTGTTGGTCTGCCTCGCACTCGGTGACAATATGACTCTATTTGGGTTATAGTGGACCGAATGACGAAATTGGCTCATTTCATTCCTGTCAAGGTTTCCTATTCCGCAGAGGATTATTCTAAGTTGCACTTGAGAGAGATGGTAAATTTGCATGGAGTTCCTTTGTCTATTATTTTCAATCTTGGTACCCAATTCATTTCTCAGTTTTGGAGATACTTTCAAAAGGATCTTGGTACTCGTGTTAAGCTTAGTACGACCATTCATCCCCAAACTGATGGGCAAGCATAACGTACTATCCAAAATTTCAAAGATATGTTAAGCACTTGTGTGATTGATTTCAAAGGTAATTGGGATGATCACTTGCCTTTGATTGAGTTTGCTTATAATAATAGCTATCATTCAAGTATTGATAAGTCTCCATTGGAGGTATTGTATGGTAGGAGGTCTAGATCTCTTATAGGTTGGTTTAAGGTGGATGAAGTTGCCCTAATAGGTCCCAATTTGGTACATGAGGCCATGGAAAAAGTTTGACTTATTAGAGAAAGGTTCAAAATAGATCAAAGTTTGCAAAAGTCATGTGCTGATGTAAGAAGAAGAGATCTTGAGTTTGATGTTAGTGATTGGGTTTACTTGAAAATTTCACCCATGAAGAGTGTAATGAGGTTTGTTAAGAAAGGGAAGATTAGTCCAGGTTATGTAGGCCCATATAAGATTTTGAGGTGTATTGGTAAGGTTTCTTATGAACTTGAATTTCTTAATGAATTGGCATCGCTGCATCCGGTTTTCCATGTCTTTATGTTGAAGAAATGTGTTAGAGATCCGACATATATATTTCTTTTAGAAGGTGTGGGAGGTAAGGATAATCTTTCTTACGAATAAGTTCTAGCCGAAATTTTAGGCCGACAGGTCAAGAAGTTGAGAAATAAAGAAGTTGCTTTCGTGAAGGTGTTGTGGAGGAATCAGTTAGTTGAGGGAGCCACTTGGGAGGCCGAGGCCTATATGTTGTCCTTCTATCCCCATCTCTTTCCTTCTACCCCTACTCTAGCTTGAGGTAATGAGTTCCTCATGGTTTACTCTTTGTTTGGTGTCATGTCTCTTAGGCATCGCCATGATTTTTTCATATTTTGCATGTTTATGAAAAAGTTTAAATTTTCAGAAAATGAGTTTATTTGGTTGATGTCTACATGTTTATGTGCATTTGAGTATGAGTTGCATATAGACTTCATGGTTTGATTTTTTAAATATATTTTAGTTTGAGTTGATGTTTCCTCCTCGGATATATGTATTGCACTCATGATGGGCTGTTAGATTTAGTTCCCCACCCTTACCTTTTATGACGTCTTGAATCTCATTCAAGGGTGAATGATCTCAAGGGGAAGATAATGTAACACCTCGGATTCGAGATAGGGCAAGATAACAATTTTCAGAAATTCATGGTGCCATCCGATGGAAGCAATCCACATCCCGTAAAGTGAACCACGGGCCGTGGGACTGGTTTGTGCATTGGCCAGCCAAAGTTGACCAGAAAGAAGGAACCACGATTTGGGCCAGCGGACCGTCATTGGGTCAACGGTCCATGGATGAGGTCTGTGGTTTAGGGCCTCAAATCGTAGTTTTTGATGCCGGTAGGCGGACATGCAGGACAAACCGTCGGTCAGACCATCGTCCGTCGTTGAAGGTACGTAGGTCATGGGTCAGAAGTTATTTTAAAGGGTAGTTTGGTGTTTTCCTAATTAGCTTAGCCTAATACTACGTCATTTACCCTTTACTAAACCACTATATAAGTGTTTTTACTGTAAAGTTTTCCTATTGAGAGTCATTTTCTCAAATTCACCAAAAGAAATCAAATTCTTCCTCCCAAATATTTCTCTCTCTAGAAATCTTGAAGAAGAAAGGTCCAAGCTACGATTAGCAAGTCAAGTCTCCATTCCTCCATTTAAGTTAAGAAATTGGCATTGGGGTGCGATAGTTTTCATCCATGGATTCCTTCCATTCATGGAATTCCCAATTCTCCTATTTTCAAACTTAGAAATCCCCAATTAAGTTAGGGTTTTCTTCAGTTGCCTTAGGTTCTCTTCAATGTTGACTCAAATGATTGGATTATGATCTCTTATGCATGAATTGATGAAATACTATGGTTTTTATGATGATCCCCCATGAACCCATGTAAATTCAATGTTTTCCCATTATGAGGATACAATGTGGGTTTTGAATTATCAAGGTAGATTATGTGAAATCAAGCATGAATTTATGGAATTATATGAAGTTATGATGACTTTTCATGAACTTAAGTCTAATCCATGTTTTCTAGATGTTAATGATTGAAAATGGGTTTTGAACCTTCAAAGATGAATTTTGGAATTATGCATGATCCTATGGAATTGATGTTAATTCTTTAAGGATGCTTTGAGAGGGAAGTACCAATGATGTTCTTGTTGTTGAATGGATTTTCTCATATACACATGTATGAATGATTGTGAAAGGTATTCTCACATAATAAGGGTTCCTACAGTTGAAAGGTAATTCTCACCTGAAACGAACCAATGATTAAGGAATTATATAAATGTTGAGCCAAGAGGTGACTACCCATGCTCTCCGTTGAATGACAAGTGGCGATTACCCACGTCATGTGATGTAAGGACAAAAGGCGATTACCCATGTTCCTTTATGAGCTTTGATAAATAGGATTAAGAACTATTCAGTGGAAGTCAAGGTTAGCACTAAGTGGATAAGTGTCGATTACCCAAGTCCCGTACCTCTGTGCCACCATAGTATTTTCTAGAAAGACATTAGGAAGTTCATCCAGAATAGCTAGAAGTTCATGGTCCTTACCGTGGCAAGTAGGACACCCCTTTTTGGTGTGGGTAGACACCAAATTCCATGTTGCTAGCTCTCATGGTCTTATATGTCGGTTAAGGCTATTTCCCACAAATAAGCATATGTTATGACGAAACAAGGTTACTTCAAGGAAGTATCGTAAGTATGTTTTAAGATGATGTTCACTTGCATTGATCATGGTTTTATGACTTATGGTTTCTAAACTCTAAAGATACATGTTTTAGCTTAATCATTGCTTGAATATTAAAATGTCCCTTTTAGCATGATTTTAATGTTATATGGATGGCCTACTTGGTACATTGTTTTGTACTGACGCATACTCTTGCCTACATTTCCCCAAATGTAGGGTCCGATAGTCAGGGTTATTAGTTTCGTGGCTAGAGGTTGATTTTGCGAGATTTTTTAGCTTTGGTGAGTCCTCATGCTTCGAGGACGGAATTTAATTGTTTTTAAGTTTTCTTTCTTAGTTTAAGATTGTGGCTTGATGTATGGGCAAGGCCCAATTTCATTCCATTGTATTAGATGGCTAATATGACAAGTGGTTAGACTTCTGCTTTGTTTTTATAATATTTGGACTTGAAATGTTGTTTATATTTTCTTTTCTCTATTTCTTATGTTAAGAAAGCTAAGTGGCCTGTATAGGGCCTCTCGGGGTCCTATATGCCAAGTAACATCTAGGGTGTACCCCTGGGTCGTGACACTGAAGTGCATATAATCTATTATGATGAGGAGTACCTAAACCACAACCACTAGGTTGAGCTTGCCTACAATCCTTACTCTTTCTAGCTTGCAATAGAAAATCCTTTACCTTGTGAACACTCTTCCCACAACCAAAGCAACCATTTGTACTTGCTAAATATTTTCCTGATTTACTCTGACCACACCTTTGGAATACGGGAATAGAAGATCTATTTCCATCACTTCTTCGAGGCTTAGGGTTAGACACCCTATCTTTGTTGAACTAAGAGGTCGGAGCATTGGAAGAATCTTGACAGAAAAACTTTTGCTAGATTTGAAGACGATCCTATCCACCAGATCTAGAATGAGAAAATTTATCATCACTAGTCCTTGACTTCTTGGACTCCCCAGACCTCTCCTTTAGCTTTTCCTCTTCTGTTTGTTGGGCATGTATCAACAAAAGGGAGATATCAATCTCCTTAGTTATCATGGAGGTACGACACTCTTTGACCACCATTTTGGACACACCCGATGCAAACTTACTCATCCTTTCCCTAGAGTCGGTAAACATAATCGGAGCATTCTTATCCAATTGAGTGAAGTTTAGAGCATACTCTTTCACACTCATATATCCTTGATGGAGATTAATGAACTTAAGTACCTTTACTTTTCTTATTTTAAGAGAAAGAAATGATCAAGAAACGTTCCTTTGAATTTCTTCCAATCAAGAGGACCTGCATCAATAGCCCTCTCTTCCTTCCATTGTTTGAACCAAACTGAGGAACACCCTTCAGTTTATAAGTAGCCAATTCCACTAGTGACACTCCGAAAATTTGTAAAACCCTATAGTGTAGTAGGCCAACTAGGGCTAAGTATGAGGGCAATAAGAGCCAAGGCAAATGGGAAAAAGGCAAGGCAAAGGGGCAAGGCCAAAGCCAAGGGCCAAGGCTTCCCCAAACTTTCCAAGCATAGCTCCACTTCACGACCACCACCATGGCCAGTGGTAAGGACCATGACTCGTGGTGGCTAAGTCAGTATCTATCTTGAGGTTGCCCAAGAATTGTTCACATTCACGAGCCACTTCACGGCCAGTGGTGAAGACTACGACTCATGAAGATGCCTTCAAATTGTGGTGGCCAAAACCTTGTGGCCTAGCCACTGGACTATGGACTACGGCCAGTGGTGAGGACCACGGCTCGTGGATTCTGCCGTGGTGCCTGGCACTAGGCTTCCTAATGAAGGTTGTTTCGTAAATTCCAAATCAAGTTAGATTTAAGTGAGGTCGGTTTGCCTAGATATAGTACACCTACATAAGATATTTCAACCCTTTAACCTCCCCAATTAAGTCATTATTTCCAAAACCCCAAAAGAATCCTAAAGTTCATCCTCTCAAATATTTCTCTCTCTAGAACTTGATGAAGAAGATAGAGTTTGAAGCTAGGTCAAGAACAAGGCATCCATTCTCCAAGCTTTTGAGGGCATTGTGACTAAGGTATGATATATAGCTCTTCATCCATGGACATACTCCATCCATGGAGTTCCCTATATTTCCCCAATTGTGAGATGAAATCCCCAATTCAAGTTACGGTTCCTTCCAATATTGTGGGTATTGATGTATGTTGATCCAATCGAGTGGATAATGACAGTTTATGATTGAATTAGTAGTGAATCATGTTTTAATGATGAAATTACATGTTTACATGCCTAATGCATGTCTAGAAAGATGAAATTTAAGTAAGTGGGTTTTGTACCTTGAAGGGGGACATTGAGGATTTAGAGATAATCTTCTAGGATTGATGATATGTATAGTAGATTGCTTGAGATTAGGTCATTTAGATACGAATTGAATGAAGCTAAAGTATATATGTTGAATCATGTTTAGTAATGTTGGGTTTAAGCCTATACGATGATATATGACAAGAATTGCTAAAGAATGAAGAATGTGATTAGAATGTCTTGAGATTTAGGCCTATGAGATGCTTGTGAGAAGTATTTCTTTTATAGTAAGGCTTGTAGTTATGAATGTTGATTTCTAGGGCTTTGAGAGTAAAGCTAAGATGATCAATTATGAATGTTAAGGCTTTAATGTAAAGCCTATATGATAATGGTAGAATAGTAGATGGAATTATTGTGGAAGGACTTTACCCACATAATGTACCTTGTGAATTTATTAATGAATGATCTAAGAGTTACTTTATGAATTGAGCATGGAATGAGTGTCAAGACATTCTTCCATGAATATGATACTGAGTGTACCAAGCTTGATTCATTTTCATCATGTTTTCAAGAAGAAATGAAGCAACCTCAAATGATTGCAATAGTATTCCCCCTCGAACCAATTGATCATCCACTCTTTTATTGACCGAATCAAGATTCCGGCAAAAATATTGGAGTAGCAAATCGTTTGGTAGCCCGTGAGTTGGGCATTGAAGTAGGAGTTTCTTAAACCTCAACCACGTTTCATGGATGGGTACACCCTCCAATCGCTTAAAACCTTGAATATTATCCCTGAGTTTCATCATCTTGGACGGAGGGAAGAATCTTGCATTAAATGTCGCGATAAGCTCATCCAACGACGTGATAGAATTCTTTGGTAACTCGGCCAACCACGTGCTAGATAGTGGAAATAATTTGAGCCGAACTGATTCTTATGGCACATTCTTGAATGAAAACGGGTTGAGCACATTTATAAAATTCCTCACATGATCGTTTGGATCTTCATGAGCGAGCCCACCATAAACTCCCTTCATTTGGAGGAGATGAAGACTTGTGCTCGTGACCTCAAATATTGCATTCTCTTGTATTGATGGTAGGCATATTGCACCCACTTCACCCGATTAGGTTGGGTTGTATGCACTATTAATATCATCTATACCATTTCGGTGGCTTTCTAGGCTAACATTCACCTATTCTTCACTCATTCTTACTTTTATTCATCGCAATCAACACTAATACAATGCAGTATAAATTGATTCAACTACAGCCGACTATCTCACACGTGTAACTTTGATAAAGGCACTCTAAACAATGCAACTCCCTGGCAGTGGTGCCATTTTGATTAACGTTTCGAAGACACTTCAACCAATTCTAAGTGTCAACGATCTTAAATCAGTATAAACCCAAATAAATGAGTTGGGTCGATCCCACAAAGAGTAGCTTTCTTTTGAATTCAAATATGAAATTATGACGGTGACCTTTGCAGCTGAATAAACACAATGTTTAAAAATCTGTAGGTTAAACTCCAGGAAGTCGTTAACAATCCAAATGAACAGTCAACAAGGAACAATCAAACAAAGAGGTAACACTTGGGGGATTGACTAACCAACTGCAACATTCAACTCAACGGGTGTATATCTGAAATGACCCAAAAAGTTCTTCAAAATGTGCTTCGGAAGTTAGCGAAAACTTGTTTAGCTATATAAAAAAAAAACCGTTTCGTTTTTCTAAATTCCGACTTCATATTCTTGTTTAGGGGGTCAAATTGAGTGGCAAATGGGTCTAACCCAAATTTTAGAGCAACCGTATCAAAATCCGAAATTTCCAAGTGAAGCCTTTTTCGAGGGTCTACTTTGGAGGGTCATATCTCCTAGCACACAAATAATTGGGTGGCGCATAACATATCCATGGAAAGCCCTTTGAGTTAGCTACCTAACGCACTTCGTTTCACCTCATTCGGAGTTCGGACGAAGAAGTTATGCCCATTTTCGTAAAATCTGTCCGGCAGGAAATGCAAATTTCCAATGACCGAATTTACTGTTCACCCGCCTCATTTTTTTTTCTAAGTGTTGGACCATTTTTCCAAAGGGCATATGTTATTTCCTATATACCATTAGTTCAAT
>JAJOOR010087531.1:0-14505 GCA_036250505.1 Solanum acaule | reverse complement strand
GTCGTTGATCCAGCTGAGCACTCCAGAGTCAGTGGTGAGCCTCCTTGCATTCCGGAGGACTCAATTATTTTGTGTTCTTAGTTTTTGTTTTATTAGGATGTTGCGGGGTTTGTCCCAACATCCATCTCAGTATTTTAGAGGCTTCATGGACAGACAGTCAGTCAGTTAGTTTTGAGTCTCTCATCTATGTATATATGTAAATATTCTATTTTGAGATTCGAGTTGCCTTTATGGCCATATTTTATAAGTTAAGTTGTTTTGTAATATTGCATTGCATTGAGTTATTCTGTTGGGTTAGGTTTCCGCTAAGTTAAGAAAGCCAGACCAAGGGTTCGCTTGGGGCCAGAAATAGTCTCCGGGTGCCGGTCCCGCCCAGGGTGTAGGCTCGGGGCGTGACACGACATCAGATAGAGGCAGAGCTAGAGAGGCTTCTCCTGAGCCACATTTTGAGGTTGTTGAGGACCAGGTTCCTCCTGAGTTTGGAGCTCCTTTGTTTCAGGAGACTTTGTTATGGATGTTAGGTGTGGTGGAGAACTTCTCTCAGGGTGGTGCGACAGGTATGCCACAGGGTTCTCAAACGAGGGTAGGGGCATAGACCCCAGATCAATAGTGGGTTCCAGGTATTCAGGATTAGTTGGGTTAGCCACCAATGGTTCTGACACCGGTTGGGGGTGTTTAGATTGCTCCTGAGGTTATTCTGGAGATAACTGAGCAGCCGTGTTACAAGAGGTTTCAGAAGAAGAATCCACTCCAGTTTCAAGGTGATAAAAGTGAGGATGTTCATGAGTTCATTACTTTGTGCCATGAGATGCTTGAGACAATGGGTATGATAGATACCCGTGGTGTTCGGTTTGTTGCACTCCAGCTTCGTGGACTCACCAGAGAGTGGTAGAGGACTTTTGTGAGGTCTAGACTAGTTGGATCTTCCCCGGTTGAGTAGGATGCGTTCTCTAGTGCCTTTTGAGATTGAATCATTCCTTGGATCGTGAGAGATGAGATTTGACTGAGGTTTGAGAGATTGACTCAGAGTAGGGTTTCTATGACCGAGTATGAGGCCCGTTTCTATGAGCTTTCTAGGCATGCTATGACTATTGTTCCAGATGAGGAAGAGAGACTTCGCTAGTTTGTGAAAGGGTTGACTTTCTCCGTCGGGTCTTATATGTTCAAGGCAGCCAGAGAGGGGGCTTTCTTTCGGTCCATTGTGAGCACCTCCAATGAGGCAGAGTTGATAGTCTTAGAGGATTTTGGGGATCCCAAGAGGGCCCGGTTGTTTGGACAGTTTTTTGGTGCCTCATCTGGGGTAGATTTTTTCATAGAGGTAGTAGTTCCTTTCAGCGCAGTGGACCGGTTCATGCTTTTATGCAAGCAGCCAAGAGTGGGCAGTCAGCCCGAAGATCTTATGGTTTTTGTTGAGGTAGCCATGGTAGTTCATTTGGTTTGCAGCAACACTTATCCGTGCTGAGATCTTGCTTTACTTGTGGGGATCTAGGTCATATGCTGTGACACTGTCCTTTACAGACTTATTCAGGACCTCAACGTTCTTATTCAACTACTCCAGCTAGGGATTCAACGCCTCTGACCATGGTCGAGGCAGAGTTCAGTCCGATAGAGGTGGCAGGACTTCTGGTAGAGGTGCTCCAGCTCCATAGGGTGGAGGTAGAGGTTCTACTCTGACTTTGGGTGGGCGTAAGGGCCAGTGTTATGCTTTTCCAGGGAGGCATGAGGTCGAGACTTCTGATGATGTGATAACATGTATTGTTCTAGTTTGCCATTGACCTGCGTCTATATTGTTTGATCCGAGAACTATTTTCTCTTATTTGTCTACCTATTTTGCTTGTTGATTTGATATGATGTCTGATTGCATGCTTGTGCTTATCCATGATTCTACACCAGTTGGTGAATCTTAGTGGTGGATCGAGTGTATCAATCTTGTCTTGTTTCTTTAGACGGGTATGATACTTGGGTAACTTTGATCATTTTGGAAATGGTAGGCTTGGATATTATCTTGGGTATGGATTGACTGTCTCCGCATCATGATATCCTTGATTTTATGCTAGGACTATGACCTTAGCGATGACGGGTGTCCCAAGAGTGGAGTGGACGGGTGCTAGTGGTTCTTACCCTAACAAGGTTATCTCCTTCATTAGAGCTCAACGATTAATAAATAGAGGGTGTTTGCCCTATTTAGATTTCATTTGAGATACTAGTGTTGAGCCATCTCCCATGGATTCTGTGCCGGAGTTCAAGAGTTTTCGTATGTGTTTCCTACCGATCTTCGAATTATTCCTCCATATATGGATATTGATTTTTCTATGACTTGGAGTCGGACACCAAGCCTATCTCTATTCCTCCTTATCGTATGGCTCCAACTGAGGCGAATGAACTAAAGGATTAGTTATAGGATTTGTTGAGTAAGGGGTTTATCCGCCCTAGTGTTTCTCCAAGGGGAAATCATGTGTTGTTTGTGAGGAAGAAGGATTGATCCATGAGGATGTGTATTGATTATCAACAATTGAACAAAGTGACCGTGAAGAACAAGTATCCCCTTCCTCATATTGATAATTTGTTTGATCAACTTCAGGGTGCATTTCTATTTTCTAAGATTGATTTGAGGTATGTGCACTATAAGTTTCTTGTGATGTCTTTCGGTTTGACTAATGCCCCTGCAACGTTTATGGAGTTGATCAATGAAGTGTTTTGACCTTATTTGGATTCCTTTGTGATAGTATTCATTGACGACATCTTAGTGTACTCCAAGACCGAGGTAGATCATGATCGACATTTGAGAATTGTACTCTAGAGGTTGAAGGAGGAGAAACTTTACACCTAGTTCTCGAAGTGTGGGTTTTGGCTTGATCTGTGGCATTTTTGGGCCACATAGTGCCCAAGGATTGTATTCGGGTAGATTCAGCCAAGATTGATGTAGTGAGGGGTTGGACCAGACCTACATTAGTTAGTGAGATTCTTAGTTTTGTGGGACTTGCGGGCTACTATAGTCGATTTGTGCAGATCTTCTTCACTATTGCATCTCCTTTGACTAGATTGACTCGGCAGAGTGTGAGTTTCCAGTGGTCTGATGAGTGTGAGGAGAGCTTTCAAAAGATCAAGACCTTGTTGATGTCGGTTTCTGTCTTGACTTTACCCGAGGAGGGTGTGGACTTCACTATTTATTGTGATGCTTCTGGAGTCAGGTTAGGTGGTGTTCTGATGCAAAAGGATAAGGTGATTGACTATGCCTCTAAGTAATTTAAGACCCATGAGAGGAACTACCCTACCCATGATTTAGAGTTGGCAACCGTGGTGTTTTGTGCTTAAGCTATGGCGACATTATCTGTATGGAGTTCATTGTGAGGTCTTCATAGATCATCAAATCCTTCAGTATATCTTTAGTTATAGAGATTTGAACTTGAGACAACGCAAATGGCTTTAGCTACTGAAGGATTATGATATTACTATCTTTTATCATCCAGGAAAGGACAATGTGGTGGCCAGTGCTTTGAGTAGGAAGACTTCTAGCATTGGAAGTGTTGCCGCTATTAGTGTGGAGGAGAGACCATTGGCTAGAGATGTTTAGAGGTTAGCCAACAGTCTCATCCGATTACAGATTTTTGAGGAGATGGGTGGTTTGATTGCTTTAATTGAGGCTCATTCTTCCTTAGTTAAGCAGATTCATGAGCGCCAATTTGATGACGAGAAGCTACTTCTTATTCGAGACAAGGTGATGAAAGGGAAGCCAATTTAGTTAGGGACTCAGTATACATCTACTAACAAAATGCCGAAGACTCATGCAAACTCTAAGTTTAATGCATCGAAAGTACCGTAAATTCACGGTACATCAACACCCTCAACTTAAAAGTGTTGCTTGTCCTCATGCGACACAACAAAATCTAAACGACACTTATGCAAAGTAACCCAAAAACTCAAGCAATCATATGGAATTTTTTCAATACTCCATCCTTCTTATTTATTTTCATCACAATGCAATCCCTTAGTTGAATCAACGAGTTAACAGACAAGGATCAATTTATGACATAGACATACTAATAGACACATTTACATACACAAGAAACAATTACCAAGATATCAACTCTTCAATAATGTAACTTGTGCCCTTACTGCAAAGAAACCCTTATTTCACACGGAATTAGAGTTTTAGTTAGGGACTCAACATACACTCACACTTATAATTGAATTCAATACAATTTGTGCACAATACCATAGGCTTGCCCTTATTTTGTACACTTCGATTTTCAAACAGTTCAATTAGGATCACTGTATGTCTTTCTTAGTTTGTAAGTGAGGCTCAGGGTCAGGTGTGGTGTATTTGGATATTAGTGACTTTTTTGCCCTTCTTGACATTACATAGACAATTTTCCTATTTTACAAACAATCCTGGAATCGTCTTACTTTTGCTCTTCTCTGTATCATTCATTAAAGCTTGGATGTGACTTTGACTTGATTTTCTTGCTTGATTCACTTTTCTTCATCTTTTCATTTAAGCTTTTCATTCTTTTGTCTTTATATTCAGTCACACCATCTCAAATATTTTTACACATTTTTCTTCTTTTCTCTACACACAACTCTTTTCATACCCCTTTCTTTTCTTGTTTTCCTCCATAATGGCCACCCTCAACTTAGGCTTTTAGCATGAGTCGAGGTGCACGATGTCCTAGGAAGGAACATGGCTAAGATTAAGGTGAACAACACTAAAGTAGCCATCTTAAACTTAGGCTTTTAGCTTGCATTGAGGTACACAATGTCCAAGGAGGGACTAGGGCCAAAGCAAAGTTTAACAATTTACTCAAGGAAGGTGAATAAGGTAAATTGAAAGAATAGTCTTCTTTAGGCTCAAAAATTTGGATTGAAGGGAGCAATTCATTCATTTGGTTGGTTGTTTTTAGGCTTATATGGACTCATTTTCAGCAATGGCCTATGATCATTTCCTAATTCACAGTTTAAGTCATCTTAGCGAGACCAACGGGGCAAGTTCTAGATTGGCACGTATGGAACCTTGTTTCACTATTAAATCATCAGTGTATCTGGTTCAAGTTGCAGCTTAAGTCATGCTGTCTAATCGATTCCTATCATTTCATACAAAGATCCTACACATTCAACTTATTAATCACACAAATATAACACATATCAAAATTTGGAGGGGTGTCAATTTTCCTGCTCTTTTGCCATCATGCTTTTATTTTTAGCCCACTTCTACACTTTTACCATCCTAAATATGCTAGTTCAACAAAAATTAAACAACTCCTAGG
Organism: Solanum acaule; assembly: GCA_036250505.1. Lineage (NCBI taxonomy): Eukaryota > Viridiplantae > Streptophyta > Magnoliopsida > Solanales > Solanaceae > Solanum > Solanum acaule. The sequence continues at coordinate 9,241 of JAJOOR010087531.1, read as the reverse complement.
GGAAAAAGAACAAAGGCAGGAAAATCCCAAGGAAGGATTGTGAGTTGGGTTATTCAGACTTCACCCTAACACTCAAAATCCTTTCACCCCACCCCTACATGAAAAACAGTGCAGTGCCCTCAATGAAAAAATAAAGTAAAACATAAGGTGAGACAAACTTGTGGCGCTTAAGCGCCAAAGATCACTCAAGAAGCTGGTGGGACAGTTGCTATGAACCTGATGTATCAACATGTGTGGCGCTCTCCGAAACATCCAGAGGTGCACACCATCAGTAGTGATCCTCAAACTAGATGCTTTGACAACCAACTCTCTCAATCTAAGTTGACGCATCTCCTCATTAACTCTCGATTGTCGCGGTGCTGCCTCAAGTTGCTGCCTTTCCTTCTTCTTTGATCTCCGCTCCTCTTCTGTATTAGTAGTACTCTTAGAAGACTGTGTGTGCTTTCCAGCCACAAAATAAGGGTCAAGGGCAGGCTCTTCCACCAAACAGGGCATATATCACATCTCCCCCATCATCCTGGGGGAGGCTTCAGTACAACTGAGTCTATAGCAACTAAGGCACCTATGTCAGTTCGGAGCTTGGCTAACTCCGTCCGGAAGGAAGCTAGATCAACAGTCGGCCCAGACTGGGGTCTGTCCAGTATATAAAGCTCAGAAAACTCAATTCTTCAGTGCACTACGTGTATCTCAACCTCAACAGCTTTTTCTACCCTCACGTCTAATTCTTGAATGGTCTTCCTCATCCAAGGTTGAATATGTTGCAAAAGGGTTGACATTTGAGTCTCCAATTTCTAGACTCTAGCTAGGGGCAACATAGCAAAACCTGTAAAAGTAGGAATGTGTGGTGTGCTTGTAGCCAGGCTGGATGAAGAAGAAGGTGGAGCTGTTATATCGGGTTCTGCAGTGGAGGCTAGAATGGTGCCCTCTTCGGGCTGCTCGGGAGCAAGTTCCTCGCCCATAGGAGGCAAATCAAAATGAATACCCTTATGTGGTGCCGCGGGCTTTGCCTCATACCGTATCAAATCGACATCAACAGTCTTGGCCACCTCAATCAGACGATTAATACCCCACTGGAACTGTGGCCTCTCTACTCAGACAAAAAATCAAACACGGAAATGAAAGTGTGGTCTTCTCACGGAATGCCCTCTTGTGTATCTCTGCCATCAATATCCAGGAAAATTCTATCTCGTGCCCCTCCATCAAACAAGCAATCATAACCACGCGATCCCAAGGCAACTAGTTGTCTGCCATTGTGGGGGACAATCTGGCCCAGATAATAGACCACCAGAATTTGGCTGCCACTACTACAAAATGGGGTATTGGCGGTAATCGTTTAGCGGGAATTAATGACTTGCCATTAATTAATTCTTTAAGCTGAAATATTAGTGGCATATGAACAATACTTGGTGAAAAGTATTTTTTTTTAGTCACGATTAAAATAATTAGCTAGTAAAAGGTATTTTTTAGTGACAATTAAAATAAATAGCCAGTAAAAGATACTAATAAATGCAGCTTTCTTTTTGTTTAGGTTTCCCTCCAATTTTTCTACTAGAATTAGCTATTCCCTCCAATTGTTAATAAGAAAACTTAAAAGCAAAACCCTATTCCTCTGCTTCCTCGATAGTTCTCGTCTCTCAAACACCTTAACGCATCTGCTCAAAGCAAAATGATTCATGTAATCCTTCTAACTCTCCATCTTCACAATTCAATTTCAGATTCATGGTCTTACTTAAACGACCCTTCAACACAAAGAGACTGCTGTGATTTTGCTCTAGTGGGTCATATTTTTCGATCAAGTCTGTTAACTTATTGAACAAGAATTGATTTTTCAAATCATTTGAAGTTTGAAGGTTTCTTAATTGTTTTTTCTTATTTTACGTTTTCTGGTAGGTTTTACAACATTAATCTTGCCCTTCACTTTTCGTCGGACAAAATCCTACTTCAGGTACTCAAATTAGTTAGGGCAATTTGTGAGTTTGTAAAAGTAAGTTTTTTTTTTTGTATTTCCTAACTATGTTTAGTGATTTATGCGTGCTATTAATTTGATGGGAAACTGATTGAATTGATTACTCTATTTCTAAGGTCGATGCTAATATAGTCAACTATTCGTGATTGTTCAAATGTTTTCGATTGTATCATATGAATATCAATTTTTTTACTTGAGTTGATAAAATTATGTTATCTATATTTCTGATAATTACTTGTTTAGCTACACTTCTATCCATTTGCTATAACAAGTTTTGGCTAACTCTTGAGCAGTGTTCTTAAAAGCGAGCATTTTGTCTCTTAAAGCAAGAAGCTAAGCTAACATGTAACACTAATTTCTCTTTTATGCTCTATTTTATTCATAAGCTAAGCTATAACAAGTTTTGTCTAACTCTTGAGCAGTGTTCTTAAAAGCGAGCATTTGTCACTTAAAGAGAGAAGCTAAGCTAACTTGTAGCACTAACTTATGTGTTATGCTCTGTTTCTTTTTCATATTATGAAATTTACTTTTTTTTTATAATGTTTTCACAATCTATCTCTGTTTTCACTGTTCTATATCACTTTTTTTATGTTTCTCTCTCCAATGTACTACTCTTGAGGTTAGGTGTTTGACAAGTTTTGGTATTAATTTGAACTAAACCATCAAGTTGAGTGAGTAAATACCATTTTAGTGATGTTGTGCTAATCCAAAACTGATGTTGTGTTATTTTTACTTTGGTTTATCATTTCCCTTTATACTCATTTACTCATGAATTCCTCAGATTGTTTTTTGGCTGTTGAATTGCATTTTGTAGTTTTATCAGAAATGACCTGTAGAAAGCAGGTTAAGTCTTATTGTTTTGTTTTAAAATCACTACATGTTCTATAGTTTTGATATAAGAAACAGGTAACCTAGCTTACTTACTTTTTGTAGTTGTTGGTTTACCTTTTTGTATGTGTTTTGATATTAAACATGGAAGAAACTATAAATATGTAAAGCTATAACAACAGTTAAGTTCGGGTTCTCTATATAAACAATCCATTCCATTTCATTTGGACCTGTTCCATCCGAATATGCATTAGTTTGGGTTCTCATTGTTTTGTAACTGAAGTCAATATTTGATTAAAATTGGTTAGCTTAACATATCTTGAGGGTTAGTCAATTTCCTATTTTGCTTTAATTGTTTTAACTCCTTCGATGAAGTACTGGCCCTGATGTCTATTAATAGGCATATTCATTTCTATGGAGCTGCAATGAATAGAGTACTGAATCCCATCATCATGATATCATGCTTTATAGGTGTCACATTTTTTTGTGTCAGTTTCCAAAGAATTGAATCTCCAATTGATACCCCGTTTTCCTACTACTTTGAAGAATTTGTCACCACAATTTGTTGTCTCTCAGTAGTTGTTGATTTTCTTATTTGTTCATGATGACAAAAAACTCACTATTGCTCTGTTGTTAGAAACTGCAAAACTTTGAAAGCTATTAAGCACTTCAATCTCTTTTGTTTTTTCAGCTTACCAAGTCTCCCAGTTATATCCATGTTCTCTTCTGCATCATGCTTCTCACTTCGGTCAAGCGAGCCCTTATCCCTTTTTTCATTTCTCGCTTTGAAAAACACTACTCTAGAGGAAGTTCTAGTCTATAGTTTTTAAGTGTGTGGATAATTCTGGTTGTAATTTGAATAAAATGATCAAGTTGAGTGAGTAAATACCATTTCGTTGATGTTGTGCTACTCTAGAACTGAGTTTTTATCAATCAGCTTGTTCACTTAAATTGTGAGTTGAATAAAGTTATTTCATTGTCAAGCTAACAATATTCTATTTTCATCATCAACCTAACATTATTTAGATAAATCAGAAGCTCTGTATACCTAAACTATCAAAAACTAAAATCTGTAAATTGAAGATACAAAGTCAAATTTAGTTTCTGTAATTTCTCTTTCAATATGAATAACTAAAATCTGTAAATTGAAGATACTAAATCAAATTTAGTTTATGTGATTTATCTTTCAACATGAATAACTTAAGCAACCATTCTTAGAATATTCTCAATTGTGCAAGCTTTGCCTTGAAATATTGGTTAGTTTCTTTCTAACTTATGTGGTAGATACAATCTCCTTGTAACATTCTAAAGACTTCAGCTTTACTAGAACTACTTCAATCATTTTGTGTAGCCCAACTAACCTCAACAGACCAGCCAATAGACATTTGACACACCCTCAGCAATCATAACTATCTAGACCAAATGATATCTATAAATAGACACTTAAAGAAAATGTGCTCAATTGTCTTGGGTTCCTACTACTTAACTTACAACTAGGGCCAGTTTGTACACCCAATTTCAGTCGTCTATGTAAGCCTTAAGGGGTCGTTTGGTTGGGAACAAATTATCCCAGGATTAGTTATCCTGGGGTTAACTATCCTAGGATAACTTATCCCACTATGTATATGGGATAACTTATCCCATCACTATGATATAAATGGTGGGATAAGTTATCCCAAACATGGAAACCAAACAAGATACAAAAGTTTTATCTCATCACTATTTAATTTTATCCCTCACACCAAACGATCCCTAAGTGTATAGCTAACCTTAGTATAAATAACTAGTTAGGACATTCAAGATTGGTACAAACAAGTTTCTACCATGTAACCTTTGGATGTATTCCTCTCATTCTCATGTAAATCGACACTCATGGACCATTAGATTTTATTATTCTACAACAGACTACTATGAAGAAAAACTCTCAATAGTTGGACCTACCAAACAAGTCTATGGAAGCCTGGATGTGGAAAGTATGTCCTCTCAATTTTTCTTTCTTTCACCAATTTACATTTGATATACAGTCCAAATGAATGGAAAGTTATCAGGTTACCTGCCTTACCCATATGCAATCATCCCACAGGTCATGGAAACATACTTTCTGTAAAATTTTGAATGTACACAAATTTTCTCGAGAAAGACATACTGAGGAAACTGTCTCCTATTGTTTGTTTACAACAATATCTGTCAAAGTAAGACCATAAGAGTTGTCATTGTGACCAACAATGAAATACATTTTCTTTCAAGATTAATGCACATGAGTGATACGCCCAAACTAACACTTCTATTAAGAAGTATAAATGGTCAATGTCAATTTATAAAGCTCAACGTGAGTTGAGGTCGATCCCACAAAGAATTTACTTACATAAATAGTTTCACTATCGCTATTATTTAAGTGTTGTTATTATTTCCTAAAGAAAATGGTTACAAAATGTGAAATGGGTTTAGTTGTAATATTCAAGTAACTAAAATTTGTTATAATACTCAGATTAACACAAGTAACAGGACTTTAACTTCAAGGTTGTGATGATAAATGAATGAAACCAGGATTGTATTTTCTATGACATTACATCTAGTGTTGATTCGTGAACAAGTTTCAAATGATTGTTTCTTTGCAAATGATCAAGGAGGTAAATGTATCTAACACCTTTCAGTCTTGCTAGATAACTCTCACTCGAATCCTCTTAATTTTCAAGCATTATCTGGTTTTACCCTCGCATAGTTTGGTTTCTAAATTCTCTTCTCTTGAACTTGAATTTTCACTCCAAACCAACAGATTAATTCGACTTTTTCCTAACTACCAATTTTCTCTCGAACAATTGAGATATACAGACAAGTTCTAACGTGTGCACTCATTAGAAATAATGAATAACGAAAGTATGAATTATATTTTGCAAATAATAATCACACTCTACTCGTTCTATGAATCTACACTTTGATATTTTCATAGTTCCCACAACCCTAGTTGTGGTATTTAGCCACTCATGCTTTCAATTAAATAAGCGAGAATAAGTATTGAATTCATTAAAAGAGATTACTTATGAAGATTGCAAATTCAAAGAAAGCTTGATATTCAAAACCAAATCAAACTTCAAGTCTCGATCCAATGTTAATTGATAAAAACCTAAAGTAGAGAATAAGGAAAGTCGTCTATTGTTCAAGCTATGAAGAAATAATTCAAAAATGAAACCTAATTAATTCAAATAGTTTGTCCAAAAAGAGTCCTACTCGAAGTAGGACTGAATTGTCGGAGTGTTACACGGACGACATTACGGCCCGTCAAGAGCTTCACAGTCTGTGAAGTCTGCCGTGCTCTCACAATGTGAGACCCCTTTTCTTGGTGTCTTTCACGATCAGCATCACGGGCTGTCAGGAGGACTACGACTTGTCTGAGTCTCCGTGGTCCTTCCTTAGGCATACCAAAATGTAGTTCCCTAAATCCTTCACACTACTTCATCTTCATAGCTTGCAAGACGGTTCGTTAACCTTACCACGGCTCGTTAAGAGTCCCGTGGTCTTCACTTGGCTTTTTACTCAGTCAACCATCTTCACTGCTTCTACTTCACGACCCTCATAACAACTCGTAAAGAGGACCACGACCCGTCTAGGATCCCTTGGTCTTCACTTGAACTCTGGTTTGCAGCATTAAGATTTCCATGCCCACTATTTCATCACCACGAGCTTCATGACGGCTCATTATGAAGACCATGACCCGTCCTGGGCTACGTGGTGTTTCCTTCGGTGCATTCCTTTCATGCCTCTTTTCCAACTTTTCCATGCAAGTATAAACTTGTCTAACCATTCAATAAGCATCAAATCTTACATAAATACACTCGATTGTAGTATAAATCCTTAGATTTGAGCATCGAATGTGCCAAGATTTTGCGGCACATCAACACCCACAACTTAGAACAATTACTTGTCCTTAAGTGACGAGAAAGATAAAACCCTTGACGTTCAACTACCCAAAATCTCTTACTAAAATGTAGAAGCTAACTTGACCACAAATTGTATCCAAAACCATCTATCTAACATGCAAGGATCAAAGTATGACATCTCATTACTCCCAGTTAATTATGCTTGTGCTCGTGTCCATTATCAACTAACACAATTAAACTATCAAATGCAAACATCGTGTCCTCAGACTAAAGAAGTCCCTCACACAGGATAGTTAGGACTAATTACTACTCTCACACTCATAAAGAACTTCTAATACTAGGAACAAAAGACCATAGGCTTGCCCTTTTTTTCTACGCTCTCTCTTTTAAACAACTGGAATAGGATCACTGTAGGACTTTATCGGCTTGTAACATAGGCTCGGGCTAGGGAATGGAATTTATGGTTTTGTGAGTGACTATTTTACCTTGGTTCTCCAAAGTTTAATTTTCACACACGTTATCCAAGCGATTTTATATTTTCTCATTTCAGTACATCCCAACAGCCACACTCTTTTTTTTCTACTACTAGATTCTTTGAAACATGCACATTACTCCTGATCAATCGAGTCTTTTGACTTTGGGCTTTAGAGCTGACTGAGTGAACCTTTTTTTTACACTTTTCCCTACTCGGGGTATGATTACCCTCAACTTAGGCTTTTGGCCTGAGTTGTGGCATCGTAACCTTCTTTTTAAACTTGCCCTTTCTATTTAGGGTGTGATCACCCTGAACTTAGGCTTTTAGCCTGATTTGTGGCATAGTACCTTTGGAGATCCAAGGATATGCTATCAATGGGTAAGAACAAAATTAGTTGCGAAGCTCAAATAGGGTTCAAGGGTCATGCTTTTAATTTGGTAGGTTATATTTTGTTTTAAGTGGACTTAGCAAAGATGGCCTAATGATCACTTCCTATCCGGATATTTTCATATCTAGCAAGACTACTCGGGCAAGTTCTAGGTTTTGCCTCTAGTGATAGACTTCAAACAACCCTCACACTTACATGACACATGTTTACACTTTTCAATGTTTTAGTTTCTTGATGTATTTATCAATTTAGCAATGATCAACACACAAGTATCTAAGATGTCATACAAAGAGCCTGACAGTCAAATTTTCCGATTAAGGACTTACATATTATCACTTCAGACACAAAAAAAGCTCACAATTTAGCTACTGCTAGCACATGTTCCCAACTCAAAACACATAATTTTTATTACAGATTTATCAAAACACAACACAGAGCCAAACTCCATAAATTATCACTTTAAATGAAGGTTTCTCACTACCCCCTCCCCAAGCAAAAGAACTTTGCCCTCAAAGTAAAGAAATAAACACAAACAGGGTTGTAAGGAGGGGACATACCAACGGCGCGCTAGGCGTTGGTAGTCTGGGCAGTGTCGGTACCCTTATCAACGAGTGCACTCTCAGAGACCTGGATTGGGTTAGGCTGACTTCTAGCACTAGGAGCTGGTATTGCACTACTAGAAGCACCAGTTAACACTGTATCTCGCCTCTACTGTTCAAGTGTTGATTCTTCTCTAGTTAGTCTCCAGAAATTCTTGCGTGCTTTCTTATGATGCCCCTTTTCCTCCTTGGAGAGGTTTGTCGGCTGCTTCTTATCAACCTCCCCAGCCTTGCGCTTTCTCTTACTAGATTTGTCTTTGGGAACTTCACCCCGAAAGTTGTCAAGGGCTTGAGTGGGAGGAGGTTCACTGAACAGGCTCATCAAGGTCTCTGGCACAACTGGAGGGGGCACATTGACCGGCTTTTCGGCCAGTTTCACAATCTTAGCTCGCATCTCAGCTAACTGTGCCTTCAACTCCTCAACATTTACTGAACCTGTAGCATGTAATTGATTTTACACATGGACCTCCAGGCCGTCCATCCTATCTTTTAGTACCGTAAGCTCTTTTCGTATCTCATCCGTCACCTACTTCTCCACAGAACACATAATGTTGTACTGCCTGAGGTAGTCTGAGTACAATCTGGTCGACTATGGACCTGGTCTGCTACTGATTTGCAACAAATCTCTCAAAGATCACAGTAGGTATAGTGACGAAGGTGTTAGGACCGAACTAAGCAGGTGTAACGTGGAAGCTAGCAAAGCAAACCTCGAAAGACCATGAGTAAGAAGAAAAACAAGAAATATACCAAGAGAGACAGATTTAACGTGGTTCGGTCAATCAACCTACGTCCACAAAGGAGATGAGCAATCCACTATAAATATGAGAGTACAAAATATAGAGAGAAACGACCTCAACCAATTCACTCGGAATACAAGGAGGTACACAAAATTCTCCTCCATAACCACAACTCTCAAAACCCTAGGACTACATTGTGAATGCTGATTAAGTTAGAAGGAACAAGCCTATATTTATAGATTCCTAAACCTTTCCTACAAGAAAAGGACTAGTAAAATATTAAAACCTTTCCTAAAAGGAAAACCTATTTATGGTAAGAAATCAGGGCAAATAAACCCTAACAAATCTCCCCCTTGGCCTGAATTTCTGA
>JAJOOR010087522.1:0-15345 GCA_036250505.1 Solanum acaule | reverse complement strand
GGCACTATGGGTGGAAGGACCCATGAGTTCAACACCACATACCTAGAGTTTTTATGAAGGTCTTGAGAGTGTCTTCAATGGAAGCTTGGAACTTGGAGGAAGAGTCTCTTCAATCTTGAGGAAGGTTTTGGATTAGGGTTCTTGAGAGAACTTGAGAGAAAATGCGTCTAAGTATGGGAGAGGTGTTTTGGGAAATGTTTTAGAGATGGGAATTGAACTAATGGTATATAGGAAATAACATATGTCCTTTATAAAAATGGTCCAACACTTAGAAAAAAAAATGAGGCGGGTGAACAGTAGAAACGCTCACTGGAAATTGCCTTTCCTGCCGGACAGATTTTACGAAAATGGGCATAACTTCTTCGTCCGAACTCCGAATGAGGTGAAACGAAGTGAGTTAGGTATCTAAATCAAAGGGCTTTCCATGGATATATTATTGGCCACCCAATTATTTGTGTGCTAGGAGATATGACCCTCCAAAGTAGACCCTCGAAAAAGGCTTCACTTGGAAATTTCGGATTTTGATACGGTTGCTCTAAAATTTGGGTTAGACCCATTTCCCACTCAATTTGACCCCCTAAACAAGAATATGAAGTCGGATTTTTGAAAAACGAAATGGGTTTTTTTTATATAGCTAAACAAGTTTCCGGTAACTTCCGAAGCACATTTTTAAGAACTTTTTGGGTCATTTCAGTTTTGAACTATGAAAGGTGAATTATGGAAATATGCACGTTCTTATGAAATTGATGAAATATGTTGCTTTGAGAGTAAATCATAAATAATGTTGTTTTTTTTATTGTTGTGAAAGATTTCTTTCATAATTACTCAATACATGAATGTGAAAAGTTTTCTCACATAAAGGATTCTATGGTTGAAAGGTATTCTCACCAAAAATGAATCAAAGTTAAGGAGCTATTCTAATGATGATGCAAGAGGTGATTACCCATGCCCTCTAATGTTAAGACAAGATGCGATTACCCATGTCACTATAGTAATAAGCAAGAGGTGATTACCCATTTCCCCATAGTAAAGGACCAGAGGCGATTACCCATGTCCCTTAAAATATAAGATGAACATGATTGATGACTATTCCGTGGGAATTACTCTTAGTATAGAGTGGACATGACGATTACCCGAGTCCGATAAACTACGTGCCAACATAGGTTGTCTAAATATACATTTGCTAGTGGATCCACGTAAGATAGAAGTTCATGGTTCTTACCTTGGCAAGTGAGAACATTTCTTTTCGGTGTGGGGTAAACACCCGATTTTATGTTGTAGCTCACATAGTCTTAAATGTCTATTAAGGCTACTCCCCACAATAATGATGAACTAAGGTTACTTCATGAAGTATCTCACAAGTGTTCAAAAATGAGTTTTACTTGTACTGACCATGATTACGATTATGTATTCTAACATGTTATCTTATGGTTTTAACTTGGTCTTTGCATGACATGAAAGATCCTTTTTAGCATGAATTTATAACTCTATGCATTGCTATCATACATGGTACATTTTTGTACTAATGCATACTCTTCCCTATATTCTTATAAAAATGTTGGGTCCGACGCTCTAATTTCGCATCCACGTGGCTAGAGCTCACTTAGTAGATATTGAAGATTGGTGAGTCCTCATGCTATGTGGACCGAGCCTTTATTTCATATTGTCTTTACATTTCCACTTTTGTATGTGATGTATGGGTTATGCCCCGATCACTCATGATGTACTAGATTGCTTTGATACTATGTTAGACCTCCGTTACATTTTATAAACTCTTATGTTTTGAAATTGTCTTTTAAAATCTCTTGACTTTCTATTATCTTATATGATGTATGCTAAGTGTCTTGTATAGGACCTCTCAGGGTCCTATACGCCATGTTACGTCTAGGGTATACTTTGGATCGTGACAACCACATGAAGCAAACTCAGTAAAGAGTATACCAAGTGAAGATTCAATGACATGAGTCGCCAAAGAAAAACCGATTAATTTTCGGTAAACCATTTTAGTGACCATGAATAATGTTGTAGCTTTTCCACGAACGTCCATAACATTCGTCATTTCTTCTTATTTCTTTTCCTTTTATTTTCTTCTTTTCTTTTGTTATGTAATGATTCCAGTGTTACATTATGAAAAATTAAGTTATGTTAAATTATTTTATGAGAGGACTATTGATAAATTAAAGTATTATGAATATTATATGGCCAATTTTTTCTTTGTCGTTTATTTTCTCCTTTTTTTTGTTATGTAATGTCTGTAGTGTTACATTAGGAAACAATAAGTTATGTTAAATTATTTTATGAGAGGACTATTGATAAATTTAATTTGTTATGAATATTATATGACGAAATGAAATAGTAAAAATACTATCAAATAATTGTAAAAAAAAATACACAATCTATCAAAGTATTATATTTAGGAAATAATATAGTACAAACGTTAGATTTTTAGCCTCTTCCAATTATGCCACCTTCGGTTTAACCGCAACACCACACTCTTCTACAATTCCAACACGTCCTTGATCAAGATAAATATATAGCAAAAGACTGTGGAAAGTTACTATATTAGATACACATCCCATAAATTTTGTAGGTGTTGACATGATTTTTTCGTAAGAACTATTTTAGGGAAAATGACACAATTGTATGTGTTCAATCAAAAGATTCTTAGCATTGATCACATCATATATACTATTTCTTACAATTTTAGTAAATTTTTACACTGAAGTTTCTGCTCCACGTAGAATGTTTTGAGTTCAATTTGAACTCATACCTACAATCCTAGATATGCCTCTGCCATTGGCTAAAGTAAATCAATACAAATAGGTTTTAAAAAGAAATACATTAATGAAGAATCCATGTTGAAAATAATGGAGTAACAATAGAAAATTTGGTTCATATTTACATGTAAGTGCTTAATATAGTTCCAATAGAAAAATTGTAGCTACAAATCGTAATGTCGAGGCATTCTATATGAAGACATGAATAAACTGTCAATTTTTTGTTGAATGCCTCTCATAGTGAGAATGTTTCCATTAAATATAGAGTATAAAGATTACATATTCCTTAACGTCCGTCATTCCTATCCCTAAATATCAGCTATTCTATCTCTATATATCTGCTATCCAATCTCTCTAAATCCGTCATCCTATCCCTTTGAATCTTTTATTCTATCACAATATTTATTTATTTTTGATTCTACAACAAATCTCTATAATTTTACTTATTTAGAGCTCTTATAATTACATTAATGGAGAAGGGTCTAAAATGTCTCTTGACAATTTGAAATGGTATAAAACTATCCTCCATCCACCTTATAGCCCAAAAATACCCTTGACATCAACCTTTTGGCTAAAAATTACCTCAATATTAACCCTTTGACTCATATTTGCCCTTATTTTTAACAACTTCCCTAATCTAAAATTATTAAATATTTATTTATATGTTGACGTATGTGATTGGTTCAAATTTAATTTTTTCTCAAATAACTATGTAACACATCGGTATTTGTAAGAATTATTTTGGAAAGAGTAAAATTGGAAATTTTGGCAAGTTATACTAAGTATTAGTTTCAGGTGAACTTCAAACGACCATAGCTTTCAGTACATGATGAGTTAGGTGGCCCATTAGATATCAAATGAAAGGTCTTGGAATCCCCTTTCCAATGCCACCGAGTTTGCTAATTTTCGAGCTCGTATGAGGGAGATATGCTAGTTTGAAGTCAGGCTGTCTAGTTAAGGAAGGAAACACAGATTTAAGAGAGGTATTTTGGTCTTTTCCTTACCCAATCAATTTAAAACAAACTTTGGTAATATTTAGGGGTCTAAACTGATTTGGTTAAGCTTTACAAATCCTAATTTACGCTACGGTTTTGATAGAAGTTCAAGAAGAGGAGAAAAAGTCAAGCGTTCGTCAAAGTTATTGAGGATTTTATTGCGGATTTCCCCAAGGGTTTGATCCCTAAGAGGTATGTAAGTTCACATAGCATTGGGTTTGTTAACCCACGCAACAATCATGATTATTTCAGCGTAGTTTCATTCTTGAAATTAAAGGATTTGAGTTCTTGATGAGTTTTATTGAAGTTTCTTTCATAATCTTCATTGTTGAGGTTTCGATGAGTTCTTGAGATAATCGTATGACTTTTTAAGTTTCTTTTGAGTAGATTGTTGTGTACTATTGTTGGATATTCGAATCTAAGAGATTGGGGAAGAAACCATTCGATTCTAGGTAAATTAGGGTAAAAAAATGAGTAAGAAAATTCGTCGGAAAAAATTGGGGTGGGAAGTAGCGCTCCGTGCCAGCATTGCGCCAGATAAGAGCATATGTAGTATGACCCCTGGGGCACCGTTCAACTCAGTGCGCCCCAACCATCCTTCTGTAGTTCAGGGTCTGGCGCCATGCACCACTCAGTGCGTAGAGTCGCCAGGTCCTCTACCCTTTCTCACTTCTTTCCGTATGAGTTCCCTCGAATCGTACCTATGTTTTTTAGTTGATTTATACACACTAAAGTACATCTAAACATCACGAGATCATCAATGATATGATATGCTAACTTTTGAATCCATAATTCAAATTGAAGGTAGAGTTAAGAGTGAAGTCTAGAGAGTTCTTTGAGTCTTTTCAAAAAGACTTTTACAATTGTTTTGAAATTGTTTTAACACTTAAGCATTGTGTTTGAGGATGAGTATAGCTGAGTTCATGTTCTTTAAAATGATATATAGGAACTAAGTATTTCCAAGAGTAAATGTTTTCACATTTAAGATGAGAGGAAGCACCGATTTCCAAAAGAGTTTTTTTGAAAAGATTCAGTACCATCTCTTTTAAGAGAATGATTTTTGAGTAATAATCTCAAACCATAGAAAGAGTTATGTTTTTAAACATATGAGCTAGTTACATTTTGGGAGTAGAAATAAGAACCGATATGGGGACGAGTTCAGATAACTCAAAGTCTCCATAAACCATGTAGCCAACGTGGGTAAAAAGGGTCATACTTTTTAGATGATTCCTTAGTGTTCTTTTAGCATAGACTAATGGATCCACTCAATAGTAGGTTCTATACCCCGACAAAGTATAGGACAGTTCTGACAGCATGGGCAAGACGCTGTATCATCATATAACTAATAGTGATGGTTGTCGATTATAGAATCACCGACAGAGTTACTTGTGTTTTTATATGCTAACTAAGTTACATTGTATTTTCTAATACATTGAGTTACTGTGTGCTTATTTAAAAGCTTTTCATTATAATGCATATTTATTTCTGCTTTTTATTGAAATGAGTTGAGTATTCCTGAGTAGAGTTGAGACTAGGTAAGTGTTTCTTTATATCCAAATTAAGCTTATGTCTTGTTTTGAATATCCCCGAATATGCTCGTACATTCCATGTACTGACGCCATTTGGCCTGCATATTTTTTGATGCAGATACAGGTAACCAAATTCAACATCTAGCGCTTCGTTGATCCAGTCGAGTTCCAGAATCATTTGGTGAGCCTCCTTGCTTTCCGGAGGACCCCTTTATTATGTTTGTTATTCAGTTTTACTAGGATGATCGGGGGTCTTATATCGACATCCCTCATAGTATTTAGAGGCTTCAGTGATAGATAGACACTAGTTCCTCAGTCTTTCCATTTTCATTTCATTTATGTTGAGACTTGAGTTGCCACTTTGGCTAGTTGAATGTTTATTTCTAAAACATTCTAAGTTCGTACTTTTATTATGTTAAATCTTCCGCTAAGAATTAAGCTTGGCTAAGGGTTCGCTTAGGGCTAGCAATGGCTCTCGAGTGCCAGTTGCATCCAGGGTGTAGGTTCGGGGTGTGACAAACTTGGTATAGAGCACAGAGTTCAAGAGTCCTTGGGTGTTTATGAAACCGTGTCTGTAGTGTCCTGTTTATTGGCGTGACATCTATAATTAGGAAGCTACGACATTTAGGAACTATGTCACTTCTTTCACACTCATTTCGTGCGATAGAGTTCATCTCTATAAAGGTTTCTTTCTAACTCATGCTTGCGCTGATCTTTCAAATCATGCCTCCATGAAAAGCTATCAGAGGTCGTCTTGCTAGGAAGAATGTTGAGGATTAAGGGGTACCAAATGCACTAGAAATGCAACCCCAAGGAGAGGTCACTAACGCTCGATTCCGAGAATCTATCCGGATGTTGAACCAAGTTGTGACCATCCAAGCTGGTCAACAAAGAGAGAATCGATAGGAAGTGGCTGATACTTCTAGTATATGTGAGTTCTTAAGGATGTATACCCCAAGCTTCACTAGTTCAAGTGTCATTGAGGATCCATAAAACTTTGTAGAGGAATTGCAGAAAGTGTTAGAGGTTATGCATGTTGTTGATGTTGAACGAGTGGAACTAGCTACACACCAACTGAAGGGTGTTGCTAGAATATGGTTTTACAAATGAAAGAAGGGTATAGATGAGGGTGCACCGATTATGAGCTGGGCTGTGTTTGAGAGTGCCTTCATGGGGCATTTCTTTCCCCGTGAGCTAAGACAGGAAAAGGTAAGAAAATTCCTCACTGTTAAGCAGGAATCTATGAGTGTGCATGAGTATAGCCTTAAGTTCGCCCAACTTTCCCGTTATGCTCCGGAGATGGTTGCTGACATGAGGAGTAGGATGAGTGTGTTTGTTGCTGGGTTGTCTTGTCTTTCAAGTAAGGAGGGCAAGACAACTATGGTAATAGGTGACATGGACACAACAAGACTTATGATCCATATGCAGAAGGTTGAGGAAGATAAGCTGAGAGATAGGGAAGAGTTCCGAAACAAGAAAGCTAAGACTCCAGGAAATGAGTCCAGACAACAGAAGAGTAATGCCAATCGGTCATCTTTCCAACATAAGCAAAAGGGACCTACTCTATCATCTGCTAGTGAACTTGCACCAAGGAACAAAAGGGAGTTCAATAATTAGAATTCACAAAATTTCAGAGATAGACCTGCATAGTCTCAAGGTAGTGTGGCATAAGGAGGTAATGGGACTCCTGCATGTGCTAAGTGTGGGAGGAACCATGCAGGGGTGTGTCGTGATGGCTCCACTGGTTTCTTCAAGTGTGGTCAAGAGGGTCACTTCATGAAGGATTTCCATAAGAACAGACATGGAGGTGGAAATAAGGGCAATAGAGCCTAATTTTCTTCAGTTGCTCCACGAGACAGAGATGCATCTAGAGGAGCTACTTCAGGGACAGGCGAAGGGGCAAATCATTTATACGCTATCACAAGTCGCCAAGAGCAAGAGAATTCTCCAGATTTTATCACTGGTATGATCAAAGTCTTTACTTTTGATGTTTATGCTTTGTTAGACCTAGGAGCGAGTCTATCTTTTATGACTCCTTATGTTGCTATGAATTTTGACATTCTTCCTGAACAACTTATTGATCCCTTTAGTGTTTCTACGCCTGTTGGTGAGTCTATTCTAGCTGAGAGAATTTATCATGATTGTACCATTTCCGTAAATCACAAGGACACCATGGCTGACTTAGTTGAGTTAGATATGGTAGATTTTGATATCATTCTAGGTATGGACTGGCTTCATACCTGTTATACCTTAGTCGGTTGTAGAACTCGAGTAGTTAAGTTCCAGTTTCCTAATGATCCAGTTATTGAGTGGATGAGTAGTTCAACAGTGCCTAAGGGTCGTTTAATTTCATACCTTAAGGCCAAAAAGTTAGTTTCCAAGGGGTGTGTCTATCAGTTAGTTCGAGTTAATGACTCTAGTGTTGAGACACCACCTATTTAGTCAGTTCCAGTTGTTAGAGAGTTTCAAGAAGTCTTTCGATACGATCTTCCTAGAGTCCCTCCTGAGAGAGAAATTGTCTTCGGTATAGATATTCTTCCCGATACTCGTCCTATCTCTATTCTGCCATATAGAATGGAACTAGAAGAGTTGAAAGAGTTAAAAGAGCAGTTGAAAGATCCTTTGTGAGAGATGTTTCATTCGACCAAGTGTCTCACCTTAGGGTGCTCTGGTCTTATTTGTAAGGAAGAAAGATGGTTCTCTTGGAATGTGCATAGATTATCGTCAGTTGAACAAGGTTACTATCAAGATTATGTATCCTCTTCCAAGACTTGATGATCTCTTCGATCACCTTCAGGGGGCCACTTGTTTTTCTAAGATAGACCTCAGATCAGGCTACCATCAGTTGAGAGTAACTGAAAGTGACATCCCCAAGACAGCTTTTAGGACCTACTATGGTCATTATGAGTTCCTACTTATGTCATTTGGTTGGACTAATGCTCATGCTGCATTCATGGATCTTATGAAGAGAGTATTCAACCCTTAGAATGAGGAAGATCATGCTAGTCATCTTAGAATAGTTCTCCAAACTCTTAAGGATAGATAGTTGTATGCTAAATTTTCCGGTTATGGGATTCGAGTTGACACTCAAAAGATAGAGGAAGTGCAGAACTAGCCTAGACCCACGTCTCCAACTGACATTAGAATTTTATTGGGATTGTTTGGTTATTATAAAAGGTTCATCAAGGGTTTTCATATATTTCATCCCCATTGACCAAGTTGACTGAGAAAACAGTTAAGTTTCAATGGTCTGAAGCTTGTGAGAAAAGCTTTTAGGAATTGAAAAAGATGTTGACTACTGCCCAATGTTGACCTTACCATAAGGTACGCAAGGTTTTGTGGTATATTGTGATGTGTCCAGAGTTAGGTTGGGTCGTGTATTAATGCAGAATGGCAAGGTTATATCTTAAGCCTCCAGAAAACTTAAGATTCACCAGAGGAATTACCCAACCCATAGTTTAGAGTTGGCTGCTCTAGTAATTGCTTTGAAAATATGACATCATTATCTTTATGGTGTCCATGTGGATGTGTTCTCCAATCACAAGAGTCTTCAGTATGTATTTAGTCAGAAAGAGCTTAATCTCAGACTGATAAGGTGGTTAGAATTACTCAAGGACTATGACATGAGTATTCTCTATCGCCCAGGTAAGGCTAATGTTATTGTTGATGCCTTAAGCAGGGTGTCTATGGGTAGGACTTCCCATGTTGAGGAAGACAAGAAAGAGTTAGCAAGAGATGTGCATAGACTTACATGCTTAGGAGTTTGACTAATGGATTCCAACGAAGGAGGAGTAGTGGTGATGAATGGGGCTGAATCGTCACTAGTGTCTGAAGTAAAAGAGAAATAAGACCAAGATCCTATTTTTCCTGAATTGAAGGCAAATGTTCATAAACAGAAAGTGATGGCTTTTGAACAAGGGGGAGATGGTGTATTGAGGTATCAAGGTAGATTGTGTGTACCAAGGGTGGATGAAATCCAAGAGAGGATCACGGAGGAAGCTCATAGCTCTAGATATTCTGTCCATCCAGGTTACACAAAGATGTATCATGATTTGAGAGAAGTCTATTGATGGAGTAGTATGAAAAAGTGCATCACAAAGTTCATTGCTAAGTGCCCGAAAAGTAAACAAGTCAAGGTAGAGCACCAGATGCCCGGTGGTATAGCTCAAAATATAGACCTTCCAGAATGGAAGTGGGAGAATATGAATTTCATTACAGGTTTACCGCAGCCTCGTAGACAATATGATTCGATTTGGGTGATTGTAGATCAAATGAATAAATGAGCCTATTTATTACTAGTAAGAACTACACATTCAACAGAAGATTATGCTAAGTTATATATTCAAGAGGTAGTCAGACTTTATGGAGTTCCGGTGTCCATTATTTTTGATAGAGGTGCGCAATTCACTGCATAATTTTGAAAGTCTCTCCAGAATGGTTTGGGTTCGAAGGTGAACCTTAGTACTGCTTTTCATCCTCATAAATATTGTCAAGCAGAGCGCATGATTCAAAATTTAGAGAATATGTTGAGGGCATGTGTGATTTATTTCTAAGGGAATTAGGATGATCACTTATCTCTTATTGAGTTTCCTTACAACATTAGGTATCATTCTAGAATCCATATGGCTCTTTATGAAGCTCTTTATAGGAGAGGATGTAGATCTACTATTGGATGGTTTGAGGTTGGTGAAGCTGGGTTGAGAGGACCAGACTTGGTTCATCAAGCCATGGAAAAAGTTAAGATTATTCAAGAGAGGTTGAAAACAGCACAGAGTCTTCAGAAATCCTATACAAATATTAGGAGAAGAGACTTAGAGTTTGAAGTAGATGATTGAGTTTATTTGAAGGTTTCACCCATGAAGGGTGTTATGATATTTGGCAAGAAGAGGAAGCTTAGTCCCTGATATATTGGCCCTTACAGGATAACCAAGAGGATTGGCAATGTAGGTTATGAGTTGGAGCTACCGCAAGAGTTAGCAGCGGTTCATCCGATATTTCACATTTACATGTTGAATAAGTGTATGGGTGATCCTTCACTTATCATACCTACTGAAGATATTGGTTTTAAGGATAGCTTATCTTACGAGGAGATTCCTGTTCAGATTCTAGATAGCTAGGTTCACAAGTTGAGAACCAAGGAGGTAGCATCAGTCAAGGTTCTGTAGAAGAATCAGTTTGTTGAGGAAGCTACTTGGGAAGCTGAGGAGGACATGAAGAAGATATACCCACATGTCTTTGAGTCCAGAGAAATTCCAAATTAAGGTACTAATCCTTTTCTTGGCATTTATTTTAAGTTGGCATGTTGTGTTATATATTGCTTGTTTGGTGTTTGAGTTGAATGTTAGATGTTACACCCTTAATCTACTAAGAGTAATCTCATTCGAGGAAGAATGTTCCCAAGGGGTAGATATTGTAACACCTCAGTGTTTGAAAGAACTAGAATTAAAAAGAGTAAAATTGGAAATTTTGGCAAGTTATGCGAAGTATGAGTTTCAGATCAACTTCAAACGACTATAATTTTTAGTACATGATGAGTTAGGTGGCCTATAAGATATCAAATGAAAGGTCTTGGAATCCTCATTCCAACACCACTGAGTTTGCTAATTTTCAAGCTTGTATGAAGGAGATATGATCGTTTGATGTTTGACTGTCTAGTTAAGGAAAGCTTTCCGGATTTAAGAAGGGTATTTTGGTATTTTCCTTACCGTATCAACTTAAAACAAAATTGGGTATTATTTAGGTCTAAACTGATTTGGTTTACTTTTACAAACCCTAATTTACGCTAGGGTTTCGAGAGAAGTTAAAGAAGAGGAGAAAAGGAGAAAAAGTCAAGCGTTCGTCAAAGTTCTTGAGGATTTTTTTGCAGATTTCGCCAAGGGTTTGATCCATAAGAGGTATGTGAAATCACATAGAATTGGGTTCATTCACCTACGCACCAATCATGATTAGTTCAGCATAGTTTCATTCTTGAAATTATAGGATTTGAGTTCTTGATGAGTTTTATTGAAGTTTCTTTCATAACCTTAATTGTTGTGGTTCTGATGAGTTCTTCAGATAATCGTATGAGTTTTTAAGGTTTTTTTGAGTACATTATTGTGTATTATTGTTGGGTATTCAAATCTAAGAGATTGGGCAAGAAACCATTTGATTCTAGGCGAATTAGGGTAAAAAAATTCGTCAGAAAATTTGGGCTGGGGGTGGCACACCACGCCAGCAGTACACAAGAGAAGAGCATCTATAGTATGACCCTTGGCGTGCCACGCCATTCAGTGCACCCCAACTATCCTTCTCTAGTTCAGGGTCTGGCTCCCTACGCCACTCAGTGCACCAGGGTCGCCAGTTCCTCTACCCTTTCTCACTTCATTCCGTATGAGTTCCCTCAAATCGTACCTATGTTTCTAGTTGATTTCTACACTCTAAGGTACGTCCAAACATCGAGATATCATCCATAACAGATGATTATAACCCTGGAATCCATAATTAAAATTAAGCTAGAGTTAAGAGTTAAGTCTAGAGAGTTCTTTGAGTCTTTCCAAAAAGTCTTTAGCAAATGTTTTAAACTTGTTTTAAGACTGAAGCATTGAGTTTAAGGAAGAGTAGAGCCAAGTTCATGTTCTTTAAAATGATAGATGGGAACTAAGTTCCCAAGAGTAAATTTTTTCACATTTAAGATGAGAGGAAACACCGATTTCCAAGAGAGTTTTCATGAACAATTTTAGTACCATCTCTTTTAAGAGAAAGATTTTTGAGTAATAATCTCAAACACCATAAAGAGTTATGTTTTTTAACGTATGAGCTAGTTACATTTTGGGAGTTGTATTGAGCACATATATGGGGATGAGTTCAGATAACTCAAAGTCTCCATAAGCCATGTAGCCAACGTGTGTAGAAAGGGTCATACTTTTTATATGATTCCTTAATGCTTTTTAGCATAGACTAGTGGATCCACTTAGTAGTAGGTTCTATACCCAGGCAAAGTATAGGAAAATTTTGACAGCGTGGGCTAGACGTTGTATCATCACATAGCTCATATTGATGGTTGTCGGTTAGAGAATCTCCCACAGAGTTACTTGTAGTTTTATATGCAAACTGAGTTACAATGTATTTTCTAATACATTGAGTTATTATCTGCTGATTTAGAAGTTTTTCGTTATAAAGCATCTTTATTTCTGCATTATATTGAAATGAGTTGAGCAATCCTGAGTATAGTTGAGACGAAGTAAGTGATTCTTTATCTCAAGTTCAAGCTTATGTCTTGTTTTAGATTTCCCCGCACATGCTCGTACATTCCATGTACTGTTACCATTTTCCCTACATCTTTTATAATGCAGATTTAGGTAACCAGGACCAACATCCAGCGCTTCGTTGATCCAGTCGAGTTCCAGATTCATTTGATGAGCCTCCTTGCTTTTTGGAGGACCCCTTTATTATGTTCGTTATTCAGTTTTGCTAGGATGATAGGGGTTCTTGTGCCGATATCCCTCATAGTATTTAGAGGCTTCATAGATAGATAGACATTAGTTTCTGAGTCTTTTCATTTTCATTTTGTTTATGTTGAGACTTGAGTTGCCACTTTGGCTAGTTGAATATTTATTTCTAAAACATTCTAAGTTATCATTTGAGTTATAGTTACTTTTTAAAGTGCTTTTATTATGAGTAGGTCTTCCGCTAAGAATTAACGCAGGCCAAGGGTTTGCTTGGGGCCAACAATGGCTATCGAGTGCCAGTCGCATCTAGGGTGTAGGCTTGGGGCGTGACAAAATAATAAAAATCACATGTGATTTATATATTGCCGTGATACACTTCAAAATAATGTTAAATTTGTTTTATTAATTTCGTGATATTTTCTTATTCGATCGCTTATTTGAAATCAACCTTTAATTTATTATAGCCTAACTAATAAATGGGGATCCAACTAAAATCCATACTTGATTCGACTGATTGTCCATCTAATTATTTTTTTTTAGTTTTTATTAAATATAAAATTTTCTATCAATTTTCCAAATGTTTTGTGTATTTACTCTTTTTATTATTTTTAATCTCTTATTCTTAATTTGGATATTAGAGACTCAAACTAGATATCAGGAACTCAAACTCGAAATGAACTTACATGTTTGATAATGCTCAAACTACTCTTCGAAATCAATTTAAAAAGTAAGCAATTGTCATCAATAAAAATACCAAACTAAGAGTCAGGGTCGAATCCCACTTAGATTAATAAAGCACGGGGAGTTCTATCAAGAAATTTGGAATGTAAATTCATTTATTTGTAGTAATAAGAACAAGTGGGTGGATAATTCCACCAAATTTAAGAAAAGGGTTTGGTTATAAATAGTCTAAATTAAACTAGAATTTCAGAAAATCAAATAAGTAACAGAAATCTAGGGGTGCGGATATTGGAAATCAATATCACATAGGGGTGATTATGTAGCTCTATAGTGTCGAACATTCATGGATAGGATGGGTCATCTTCAATGACACTAATATTGTTTCGATCTCATAGAATAAGTTCATAAAATCTCCTTTCGGTCTCATCTATGTGCAAAACTAAACAACCTAATACTTTACTCTATTCTCTCTTTTGATGCAAAAATAGGGCAAATATATCCGATCCATATTCTCTATTTTCAAGCAGATTACAGACATCAAACCTAAAATTATAATATTGAACTAATTATCCCCTCCAACCAATCTCTTTCGAGTAACAATTGGAGACAAAAGTAGGATATAAGTTTGAAACCTTAACCAATAAATTAACACCATGTTAATTAGCCCAAATCTATGTATGAACTCCAACAAAAAAGAACATAATACAATACCCACTACATTAAATAAATACCAACTCCATAAATTCACCCCTAGATCTTGGGTTTTAGCCACCCATTAAAAAGTGTAAAGAAAATATACTTTGCATGAAGGCAGTCATGGGTAACATTAAATTAGCAATTACAAGCAATAACCAATTTGAATTTCAACTTCAAATTGTCAATTTCAAGAGTAAAAGTTGAAAAACCCCAAAAACTAAAAGTGTTCTTCAAAAAGTGAAACTGGTTCTTTCGATAAACTATTCAGAAATCTTTCACTATTTTCCCCCTTTTTTTTCTTATTTTCTCTCACCTTTGGGGTCTTTATAGTTTTCCAAAATTTGGCCCAAAACTCAATGCGTGACCCATTGGACGACGTTAGTCGGGCTCGCCGATCACATTAGGCGAATCACCAACTACTCCTTATCTCACCTTTCTCATGATTTAGACTTTAGATGTTTGAACCTCAGTCATTCAACTCGTTCGAGTCTGCCTTTCACATTCGACGTATCACTGAGTACAACCTTTTTTCCCCTTTTGAGCCTTTAAATTCTTCAAGTATTGTAACCTTCAACGAAGGTCACCTTTGTCCTCCCTGTGCATTCTGTGAGTCGCCATTCCTATTTTAGTCCCTCAACCTTCCTCAATTAATTTAATTGTTGCTCACTGTAAAATTGGGCGAGGTCATACCCATTGTGCGATTCACCCTTCAAGTTAGGCGATCACCAAGGTTTTACCCTTCTTTTGATGTATTTGGCCTTTCTTTCACATATTCATCCTTGTCTTGTCCCTTAGCCTTTATAGATGCAAATCATAAAAATATTATTAGAATGCGACTAAATTTGGCATTGAGCACACAAATTGTTGAGATAAATATGCCTTAAATGAGGTAAATCTACCCCTTATCAATGTTTAATTTTTTAAATTTGTTTATGATGATGGTGTGTCGGGGTTCTCGTTGTATAGGATAAAAGGTTGTTTTTATTCTTTTATCTTGCATTTTTGATACACACAAAAGACAAACAATATACATACATAGTTACTTAATTGAATAAGCTTTTATTGAAATAATTGTTTATATATATATATATATATCATCGTTATCTTCCTCCTTTTTCTTCATTATTTTGTCCTATGTTGAAATAATTAAAATTTAAAGTCGTAAACATGGTTCAAAAAAGAAAAAAAAGTAAAAGAGAGAAAAAGTAAAAGGGTGAGGGGAGCGGGGGGGGGGGGGGGG
>JAJOOR010087503.1:0-10153 GCA_036250505.1 Solanum acaule | reverse complement strand
TTTATTCAATCATATATATGATATTCAGGAATATATGAAATTAGTTCCGCATATTTTTTGAACAATATACCTTTGTATCTTGCTTAGCCATGCTATCTAAAATATCTGATTGGATTTCAGATTTCTCCATTAGTATTTTAAATATTTATCTTAGGTTGAGAGAGTGTTTTTATAAAAGAGAGGATTTTTATTTAGGCGTTGCCTGCCCTTTTCATTTACATATGTCTCCCTTTATATAGAAAGGAAGTTCTTACTCTATACGTACTATCCACAAGAATGCCTACTACACTTGTCATCATTATTATGACACACACCATACTATGCACTATTCACTTTATGATGACACATACCTAATTTATGACACACATTATGACACACTACTATATACTATTCACATCCTGAACCATTAAAGAAGTAGTGGTACCTCAAACTTCAATAATTTCAACGAACTCAAAAAGACAGCAATGAATCACACATACACACACAATCGATCGATTTTGTTTTGTAAGAAATGTATGCAGAAGGGAGGAATAATTTGATGCCGAAAATGAAAGAAAGTTTCTCTATTTATAGCCAACAAAGGGTAAATGTCACAACTCTTTGGAAAAGATAACCTTTCAGAAAGGTCACAACCCTTTGGAAAAGACACAACCTTTCAAACGGTCACAACCCTTTAGAAAAGACACAACCTTTTATAAAGGTCACAATCCTTCGGCAAAGTCACAACCCTTCAGGTGAGTCACAACCCTTCATTTCCTATTCACACATTTAAATCCCACAATCCCCCACATGAATAGGGAATTGCTATTGTTAAAACATATGCATGAAAAATTGTATGATTTGTAAGTAAGGATTGATTGCATCTGGATAAGTGGGTTTCACTTTGAACTTTCCATAGTGGAACATATATAGGATATACTCGGTTAATCGATAGATCTGATATCTTTGAACCGTCGAGCTTTGGTGTGTACCTAGACAACATATGTCACACAATCAACCTTTGAACTATTTTTTGTTCTCGTTGTTTTGTTCGTTTCATCCATGAAGACATCTTGGTTTATAAGTGCATAAAGAACTGGCCTTACCGACTTCTCCTTGAAGCGGCTTACATTTCACACTAGGTGATTTCTAAATGTGTTATCCTGTAGATACACCATTTGATATACCTTGTATCAAACTTAGAAACCATTAAAAAGTCCTAATATCTTTATCCTTGTTAATGAACACTGTCTTATCAAGAGAATGGACCATAAATAATATTTTGACAATGTTGAACCGTCATCAATGAATTTGTTTTATCTTCTTGAACCTAGATCTTGGGATCTCTAGTCTTCTAGGTAGAGTTACCGCCACAATGACTTGAACTCAGCCATAGCCCCATTCTCTTTGATAATCTATCAACTCCCTCCCTAGTTAGACCTTTTGTAAGTGGATCCAACACATTATCCTTTGACTTTACATAGTCAATTGTGATAATTCCACTAGAGAGTAGTTCTATAATGATATTATGTTTATGTCATATATGAAAAGATTTTCCGTTATACATCATGCTCCATTCCCTACCTATTGCAACTTAACTCTCACAGTATATGCATATTGGTGCTAAAAGTTTGGGCCAAAAAAGAATATCTTTCAAAAAAATTCAGAGTCATTCAACTTCTTTATCGGCCTTATTTAGAGTGATAAACTCAGATTTCATAGTAGAGCAAGCGCTACATTTCTGTTTGGGAGATTTTCAAGAGACTACTCCTCCACCAAGAGTAAGTACATATCCACTCGTGGCTTTTACTTTATTTGACCTGGTGATTCAATTTGCATCACTATATTCTTCCAATACTTTTGAATATCAATTAGAATGAAAAGCATAGATTTTTAAGTATGTTTTAGATACTCTAAAATATTTTTATTGTCATCCAAATAAATTTGATTGAGATTACTCGTGAACCAACTTAGATTACTAATAACACATGTTATATTTGATCGCGTTCACTTTATGATATATATCATACTTCTCAATACTCTAGCATAATTCAATTGTGAGTCACTTTCTCCTTCATTCTTTTGAAGTACAAAACTCACATTTATTGGAGTCTTGACAATATTGAAATCCAAATATTTGAACTTATACCTTTTCAATCACATCACCAACTTCAATGTCTTTCATATTGAAGTTACTTTCTAGTATATGCTTAGTAGCATTTATGTCAGAAATGTCTCTTTTGATGATCAACATGTTATCAACATAAAAACAAATAATGACCTTGTGATTTGGAGTGTCGTTAATGTAAAAACATTTATCACATTCATTAATCTTGAATTCATTTGCCAACATAGTTTAGTCAAACTTCGCATGTCATTATTTGGACGCTTGATTTTAATCCATAAAGTGACTTAACAAGCTTACACACTTCTTTTCTTTATCAGGAACCACAAAGCCCTCAAGTTGTTCCATGTAAATTTCTTCCTTCAATTCTTCATTTAAGAAAGTAGTTTTTCACATCCATTTGACGAATTTGAAGGCCATATACCACAACTAGTACAATTAACATATGAATTGATGTGCTCCTAGTTAGTGAATATTATGTGTCAAAATAATCAAGACCTTCTTATTGTCTAAAGTCTATGACAACAAGTCTTGTTTTGTATATGTCAATAGCTCCATCAACTTTCTTTTCCTTTTGTGGATCCACTTTGAACTCAAAGATTTAGTTCCTGGAGGAAGATCAACAAACTCTCAAGTATGGTTGCTCAAGATTGAATCTATCTTACTATTGACAACCTCTTTCCAAAAAGGATGAGTCCACAAAAGACATACCTTCTTCGAATATATAGACTCATTTCAAGAAGAAAAGTTACAAAATCAAACCCGAAGGAAGTAAATGTCCTTTGACATTTACTACGCCTCGGAATCTTTTTATTAAGTACATTCTCCTTTGGTTCATTCCAAGGTTATTTAGATCCAACTATCCGACGGTTCAGACTTATGAACCATAAATCAACATGCTTTACTATTTTTACCATATACAATGAACATACAATCCACATTCTTATGTCCTATTTTGACCCTTTTGGTAATAGGGACTTGGATTATTTTTTCTCGACACCCCCACACTATGAAATATTTTTGAAATTGAATTTCCCTCATTTTCATTTCTCATATAGAATAGACTGTATTGAAAATTGTTAGATCACCATCTTTCAAGCATAGCTTGTATATACTTTAAGGGCGGCAAGCAATTCTCTATCATGATACAACAAAGTTTGAACAAACAAAACTTTTTGTTGCTCCCTTTCTTAACAAACACAAGTTTTTTGTTGCTCCCTTTCTTAACAAACAAAACTTTTTGTTGCTCTCTTTCTGAACAAACAAACTTTTTGTTGTTCTCTTTTTATATAATGATAACATCCCCCCACAAATTTTGTGGTAAACCTGAACTTATAAGTAGGACATTCAACATTTCCGTCAAAGTTTGGTTTTTGTTTATGTCAGTAATTTTATTAGAGTGAGGTGAGTATGTGCAGTAATTTGATGGATGATTCTATTTTCCAAATATATTTCTGCAAAAGAAGATTCATATTCTCCACATCTACCACTTCTAATCATGACAATCTTTTTATCGAACTGATTTTCAACTTCAGTTTTATATTGCCTAGATGTTTCTATTATTTCATCCTTACCATTAAGCAAATAGACATAACAGTATATAGTGCAATTGTCAATAATATTTATGAAACACTTTTTCTAACCACGAGATGGTGTTGACTTCATATCACAAATGTCAGTGTGAATCAATTCTAAGGGATTAAAATTCCTTTCAACAAATTTATAAGTATGCTTAACATACTTATATTCAACACAAACTTGACATTTTATTTATTACACTCAAAGTTAGGCAAAACTTCTAAGTTGATCAGTTTTCGCAAGGTTTTTTAATTAACATGTCCCAAGCGTTCATGTCACAAATAGTTTCATTCAAGCAAGTAAGAACAAACAAAAATACTGAGTTTGTAAAGACCTTCCGTGAGGTAACATTTTTCCATAAATATTTTATTCTTTACTTTTTATAACTTTGTCAAATAAAGACATTGTTTTAGAATCAACACCTTGTCAGATGTCCTTTTCAAAAGGACCTTTCCATAACATTCAATTTAGTTGTTATTGATGAGTACGAGATTTGGACTCATTTAGGGCTTGTTTACATAGGTTTAGTGTCCTCAAATGCTAAATTTGTGCCATGAACTGATGAGAAATCCTTAAATTTCAGGTATATGGGTTGAGGAACAAAGCTAGGACAATAATAGGCAAAAAAAGGACAACACAAGCTGAAAAAGAAAGAGAAAAACAAGTCTAACGATCACCAAGAGAACTCAGCGGATCGCCAAGTCACTCCTCGATCGCCTAAAGTTACAAAACACTGAGCCTCAAACTGGAAGAACTTAGGAAAACTGCATTCCCTATCGGCGACTCATCGACTGGATCGACAAAGGATGACCGTGTCGTCGAAAGTACTGATTGAGGCCAAGGTGAATTCAAATTGGTGAGCTAAAAGACTAAACAGTGCATTGCAGAAATGATCGACAATCTCGATTTAGATCGCCCAAAATTACAGTGTTTGAACAATGAAAATGTGAAGAAAGAAGGTGAGAGGAAAGGACGATCGGCGAGTCGCCAAATGGTCGGCGAATCTCGACTGTCCTCGCCGATTGGCCCCAGAAAGACAATGCTCAGATTAGTATAAATGGATTTTTGGAAGAGAGAGAAAGCACTCAGAAATTGTGAGGAACAAAAGATAGAGAGTAAAAACACTGTTATTGTTGACTTTGAGTAATTTTAGCAAGAATTTTCAATTGGGTATTGTAATAGAGGAGATATTATTCATTTTATACTTTTGATTTTCAAATACCCAACTATGGAGCATGCAACATGTATTGAATTTCGTTCATTTTCAATGATTGGCTAAAACCCCAATCTCGGGGGTTTGACAATGTAACCAATTGCTGGGTTTGACTTAATGGGTGCTATGGGTCTGAGTTATTACTGTGGTTTAGCTCCTATATTGTATGTTTAGTGCAATATACCCCAGGGTTTTATGCTTGCTTGAGAGAGAAGTGTAGAGCTAAGGTAGTAACTTGTTATTCATAGCTAGTGGGTCATGACGGTTTCAACTTGAAAAAGTGAAACTCAAGATACATCCTTTGTATCTAGCTCGAGAGAGTAGATTTGATGAGATTGTGGGCTGGTCTTCTTACGGAGTGTGTTGAGGTTCGAAAGAACTCAAAGGAAATAGGGTAATTGCTAGAAAGAAAAGTGCCTTACCTAAAGTCCATCCTACCCATGATGAATTAACATTGTTGGTTAGTGATTTGCACCCGTTGAGTTGAACTTTGTAGTTGGTTAGTCAATCCCCCAAGCATTGTCTCTTTATTTGATTGTTCCTTGTTGATTGTTGAACTGGTTTTGTAGTCTAAAATCTGCTTGCTTGGAATAGTGACTACGTCGTCGAGTTTGGTTCATAGTTTCCTAAAACTTTTATTCTTTCAGCTGCAAAAGTCATCGTTATAAATGTGAATTCAAAAACACAACTACTCTTTGTGGAATCGACCCCAACTCATTTAGTTGGGTTTTATACTGATTTACGATCGTTGAACACCTAGAATTGGATGAGGTGTGCTTGAATTAAATCAAAACGGTGTCGTTGCCGGGGAGTAGCATTATTTAGTGTCACGACCAGAGCCTACACCCCGGACGCGATACGGCGTACAAGACTCCGAAAAGCCTCATAGCATTCATAACATAAGACATAAGAAAATGGTACGAAATTTAAAAACATTTATCCATACAATCGAAGTCTTTATTCAAAAACAGCGGAAGTCTAACTTTGTCTCACATGGCCATCTAATACAACTTTGAATCAATAATAGGGTCACAACCCTTCAACATAGTCTGAAACGTAAAATGTCATGAAAGAAACTACTAAAGACTCTCATATGTCCTCAAATCTTGAGGACTCACCACTAGCTTAGAGAATAGTCAATCCAAGCTTTACTCCAAAGAAATCACCTTAAGATCCGGAACCTACACTTTGTAAAAATGTAGAAGAAATATGGGTTAGCACAAAAATGTACTAAGTATGATAGCCATGCAAAAATCATGCGAAAAGGACATTTTGGTTGAAAACCAAGCCATATGTCAACTTTTAGAAACATTATGAACTTTAGTATAACCACATAAGATATAAGCATATTCATTATGTAAGTCATTATAACACATTAGAACCATCATCTAAAGTAACCCTAAGTTATACTTGTGCAATGTAGGAATGGCATCCCATAATACCATTCATACTAAGTACCACTTTGAGGCCACCATAACATACTTACCATCCTTCATCCTCATCTTTAGTTAATACTCATAGACAAGGAACATTCTCATTCAATAAGTCATGACAAGGAAAGAAACTCATAATAACAATCCAAGTTAAGCTTTCATCATTACATTAAGCCTTTAAGTCAACATTCTCATTAGCGTCATTATGAGCACATTCATTTCATTAGACATTATGACACTAGAGAAACACACCATAGCCACTCTCAAAGCCTATCGTGAAATGCATAGATGGCATCCCATACTACCACCCACACTTCATTAAACTTTATGAATAACCATCGCACATAACTCACATGATGGGAATAAGCCCTAACCGACATAGACCATGTGAGCAAACCATGAAATTTGGTGTCATGTCCCACACCGAAAAGAGTTGGTCTACTTGCCTAAGTTATAACCGGTAATATTTTAGCTTAGGTGAATCCACTAGATAATAACCTATGTGGGCACATAGTTATGGGATAAGGAAGGTGTTCATTGAAACTCGGCCTAACATGGGGAGAGCTTCCACCTTACAATATCCACTAGATGCTAAGCTTTAAATTCCCACAGAGTAGTTCATTTTCTTTAACATTATTACACATGAGAGGAATGTCATTGGCCTATCGACTCAAGTTACATTATTACACACATGAAAGGAATGCCATTGGCTTATCGATTCAAGGTACATTATTAGGATAACTCATTGAATCCTCATGAAAGGAATGCCATTGGCCTATCGATTCAAGATTCATCATTATAATAGTTCATTGACTCATTATGAAAAGAATTTCATTGGCCTATCGATTCAAGACAAAGCCTTAGAATACTTCATTAATCATTTATGAAATGGCTACCACTATTAGGTCTACCGATTCAAGGTTCATTAAGTCAATATACTTTAGTTACACAAGAAGAGGATGCCCCAAGCCTACCAATTCAAGGTATATCATTATATTGAAGAAACCTTTCACAACATGTCATCATTATTCACAAGTGTATAATTGAGAATAACCTTTCAACAATATCACAATTGCATTGTAGTCATGATCACATTGCTTTCTTTGAAATCACAAACCATATACATAAGCATCATGATTATTCAACAATCTTCATAATTTGCCCTCCAAGGCCATGAATCATAATTCACGTACACACCTAGAATTACTAAAATTTATTTATGAATAATGACATATTCAAGTAACTAAACCGTTACAAGATCAATTGCATAACATTCATCTTACTATAATTCACCCACATCACAAAGTCATAAATTAGGGTTATGGGGAAATCATGGATTCATGGGAGATTTTATCTTAAAACCACCATAAAACAGCAATTCAATCTTAATATATGATAATTAAACCATTGAAAACGTTTTGAGAAAGAATCCATGACCTAGAATGAAAACCCTTAGTTTTGGAGAATTTCCAACTTTGAATTTGAAAGTTGAGGACTTCATGGATGAAAGGCTAACCATGAATCAAAACTACCATACATTAATTGAAGATTCCTCACGAATTTGGGCGGAAAAGATGAGTCCTTGAGCCCTAGACCTTGACTTCTTGTTTTTCTTCAATGGAGGTTTTAGAGAGAATTATTTGGAGAGGAGTTGGTTATTATTTTGGGTTTGGGAATTATGAAGTGTAAAGGGGTGGTTAATGACTTAAAAGGTCTTAAATAGGTCTAATTAATCAATATAAAATGACCTCTCACTTAACTAACCACACTAGGAATATACCTAATTGCCCTTCCCTTGGCCGAATCCTTGGCAAAAAGTACAGGTGTGACCCACGCCCATGACCCACGGACCGTGAGTCCACCTACGCCCCATCCTACAGGTCTGTGGGTGGGTGGTATGCAGCTCACTTTTGAGGGCTTGACCTACGAGGCACCCCCATGAGGCGTGGATTGACGTACGCCCTGTAGGTCCCATCCGTAGGTCTCAACTTTTAGGCAGCTTGGGCAGTTTTGGGGAGCTTTGGGGGTTAGGCATTAGGGTTCTCCTCAACGACCCTTGGTTGGTCCTTGGGGGGTTGTACCTTGACGTTTAACCCCTCAACCTAAGCTCGGGAAACTATTTTACAACATCAAACTCAAAAACTTTGACGCAAGGTTCTAGTTTCACCTACTAGTTTTCCGAGGCGTTACATTATCTCCCCCCTTGGGAACATTCATCCTCGAATGACACTTTAAACATCTTACATAATTATAGACTCAATACTAGAAGCACATCATGCATGAAACATCATAACTATGCACAAAACAAGGAGGAAACATCAACTTCATTTCAATATACTCAATGCAACACAAGGAAGTAGGAACTACACTTAACAACCCATTATGCTTGAAAACTTCAACATTTCTCATTTCATTGGAGGAATTACCCTCTCTAACTCAAATCATGATCATCCTAACATCATGAAGCAAATTATGCAATTACTCTCAAAAGCACATTTAAGCATGTTCAACAATTCATCTCATGAAGCATATAGACAACTCATACTAAATGCACATCAACATGAGGAATAAAAATCATGAAAACTCATTTTCTCATTAAACATGAATTCATCAAGAACATGCATAACATAAGGAGACCATGGAAACACATAATCACACATGACTCCAAAACATGAAACAAGCCATAAGGAGCTCTTTGTCTTAAGCTTGAATAGGAATAGAAGGAAGAGAATGAGGCTATCGGGATTTCTCATTGGCCCTTGGTCTCCCAAGTAGCACCCTCAACTAAAACCCTTACTAAAATACTACTCCTCAACATTTTCATGGAAGCACTTCCTTAATCTTCTATTTCTTAACTTGTTGGTATAAGATCCCCATCGGTACTTCTAAATTAGAGAGGTTCTCATTAAGCAACTCTAGCTCACAAGCAACCTTACCAACACCACTCAAGGTCTCATATGAGCTTACAAAATCGGGACTAAACTTCCCAAAACTTACTACACCTCTTAATGTGAGAATTTCAAGCCAATCCAAATCATGAACATCTAGAACACTCAACGACTTTGCTATCTAAGCACATTATATCCCCCTTAGGAGTAAACCTACACGAACTTTTCTAAGCACCATTTCTTTCAACTTCTAAGATTGGCCCAAGTTATCATTGATCCTCCATACAAGATGATTCTACACCATGGAGAATTACACTTCTACCCTCTTTTAAAGGAGTCTACTCACTCAACACATCTAGGCATTACTATAACACCATGTTCATCAAATCTATCAACATACCTCGAAACTCATCATGACTGAGTCGGGTTCTACCATCAACTAAACAAAACCATAATGCAACTCATTCATACTAAAGGATATCATCTAAATCTATCATATCAAGACTCATCTAGTCACATAGCCATAATTGGCATCACTACCAACCTTTTCTCCCTCGATCCTTGTAGCATAATCCTGACGAGCACAAACACACTATAAGTTTAATGCTTCGCTAGTCAAAGATAGTATAGTATAAAAATCGTTTCCACAGGGATTGGTACAAATAATAATTCAATCAAATCTTGCTAATTATTATTCAGGTGATCAAAAGAAAAGAGTTGATTGTGGTTATGAACCACTTTTATAGACTAAATGATAATTAAAATAAATTGGTAAACTATGAAGATTAATATCAATACTAAAAGACAGGGTACAAGACTAACAAGTGCATAATGATAGTTAGGATTTGATTCATTCATTTACCACATCTAAAGTTCTATCGATTCTCTCGAATTCGATAGCTTATTAGAGTATCCTTTAAGCCTTAGATTTTTCTTC
>JAJOOR010087496.1:0-15680 GCA_036250505.1 Solanum acaule | reverse complement strand
GGTGACTCCCAATGCAAGGACCTGCAATATTATTCTCAGTGGCTTGATTGCTCGAGGTGAGACTGATGATGCTTTTAAGGTTTTCCGCAGGATGCTCAAAATTTGTGATCCTGATGCAGACACGTATACTATGATGATAAAGATGTTTTGTGAGAAGAATGAGATGAAGATGGCTCGTAAAGTGTGGAAATATATGAAACGCAAGCAATTTGTTCCCAGCATGCATACTTTTTCTGCACTTGTCAATGGATTGTGCGACGATGCAGATGCCCCTGGTGCCTGTGTGTTAATGGAAGAGATGATAGAGAAAGGAATGCGCCCTGGTAGGATGACATTTGAAAAATTAAGGAAACTACTTCTCAAGGAAGAGAGAGAAGATGTACTTGAATTCCTTCAGGAGAAACTAAATCTTATGGTCAGGGAGCCCTTATCTGATTAAGAAACCATTTAGATGACATATTTCTGATGATTCGTGATCATAATCTGCTGTTGTTGAATCTGATCTCTAGAGTCAGAATATCCAAGTGTCTCGTACTGTTTCAGCAACGGATAAAGATATACAGGTCACATAACAATTGAGCTTGCTAAGGACTTAACTTCATCAGTGAGACTCATTTGGAACACACAGCAAATTTTTTACGTTGGAAAAGTGAGTCAGTCCTTGTTAAATACTGGAGTTTGGAAATGGTGTAGAACACAGTTATCTTGTTTAAACGTGGTTTTCTCTAACTTCAATACTTCTTCTGGACGCGGTTAGTTCCTTTCCGTTTTCAGTTGATTAGTAAAAGAAACTTTAGCAAGTGAAAGATGGTCGATACAAGTGTACAAAAAGCCAAGCAGCTTTACAATCAAGGTCAGAACTCATGCAGCAATGTAAATAGTTTTGTTGTCTTCAATCTATTAGTGCATCAAAAATTAAAAAAGAAGAATCTATCTGTTAAATGCATTCGTCAAGCACTGTATTTTTGGCGGGTTATTAGTTGTCCTCAGGCCTCGATGTCACTTCTCTGTGCGTGCTCTCTCTGTGTTGTGCTTATGGGGGGAAAAGGGACCATCTTGTTTGATGTCTAGTTAAGACTGGGACATTAGAAATGAAGCTTCATCTACAATTAATGTATTTGTTTTGACCGGTCTATAATTGATGTATTTGTGATTCTCAATGGGGAACTCTCTTAGTTTCTTTTCTTTTCTCCTGTAGACATGTACCTGTTCACCGCTTTTTTTTAATTTGGGGGAGACATGTTGTATTATCCCTCACCACTTCTTGTTCTACAGCCTCCCCAAACTCAGTTTCTGGGGCTGCAAACTCTGTTTTTCGCGTTTCCTTTTCGTGTATTCTCATTATTTTTCTGTCCAGGGTCCTCGATCTACATACATGAGCTGGTTTTGCTACCTCCTGGAAGGAGCTAATTGAAGAGGTGAAAGAATGCTAATGCTTCATCTAAGGTATACTCCTGCTGTAATTTATTTCTTCTATAGTGTTTAAGCTATTAGAGAAAGTACACATTTATTTTCTTAATTATATTCTCAACACATCCCTAGAGTGCGAGCTTGATTCAACACGTCCCTTGAGTGTGAGCCTGATTCTTTTTTCATGGGTCAAGCATGTTATGGGAAAACTCTACAGCTTTATCCCGGAACTCAGCATTTGCCAGATCTTCTCCTTTATTTTCTTAATTAAAGAAAAATGTTTCTATTGTACTATTACATCATGCATGATAATGACGTTCTTGTCACTTGATCTTGGTTGTAATCTTTCATGTTTTTTTATCAATTGGGAAGCTGATACGTTTCTCTCCTCACATCAATCAGGATTCATGGTTGCCATGCAAGCACCTCAAAATGCAAGTTTACAAGAAGCAACACGAGCAGAGACATCGCTGCACAGGCAGGTTTGAAAATGAGCTAGTTCACGACCTTCCAGAACCTAACTCAGGGAAAGGTCACACTTGACGAGAACCATTGCCATCTCTATGCAATAAACAGTCTTGTTAACTGACTAAGAGCAGAAACGGGTGTGGCATTCATCCATTTCATCGTGAGAAAGCAACCTGCCAGTGTTCGACTTCAATGGATTCTCCAAGATAACAGACCCAGAAAATCCCAATCAGGACCTTAAGCATATATAATAAGGCGAGCTCATATGCAGGACAAAAGGAGTTAGGATCCATTTTCTTTATGCAGCATTAACTTATGTTTATTCGGTTATAATTTTTCATATATGAATAACCGGAAAATTTCTGAGAACCCATGGAACTTTCGAAACACGATGAATGATTCCCATGTTCAATGCACTTGCATATTTCCATTCAAAAAATGGCAAGGACGCAGCGTATTGAGTGGGGTATTTCTCACAACGGCCAAAGGAAAAGGAGCTCAATCAATAAAGCAACTCTACACGCCATGTGGCCGGCCAGGAGAGAAGTAAAGCCAACTAGACAGCAGATAGAGAAAGAAGAGCATAAGAAGCAATCTAGAGAAGAGCTTGGGGAAATAGCATAGTAAGCAACACACATCGATATACCAACACCAATCACAGTGAAAAACAATAGATCCAGTCAAATAGTTTTACCAGCTTTCACATTAGATGACTAAAAAGAGCTATTCTGAAAAACCCTGGAAGACAATATTGACATCCATAACAATGGTTTCTTCATGGAAGTAACCATCTAATCTCGTGCAAGTAGTTCGTGTTCAATGTACATCAAAAACCAACACACCCATCCTCAGCAGTTAGCAACTTGCACATTGAGAGTGCAAAACAGTTACACTTCCCTTTCTGTGTACCAGTAACACACAATAGAGCAATGTTGGATCTACCTCACTACATTAAAAGTGGCACTTGGTTTGGAAATCATCACTGGACACTCCCCCTTCTCATCATACTCAGCAAACTCATCTCCGGACAAATCAATGCCTTCAAATTTCGTTCCCTCAAGCTGCATTAAGTGAATCAAATTAGAACTGGCACGACATCTCCCATAACACAAAACCTAAGAATTGGGAAATGTAGCTAATAAAATTATAGCTTTTCTTTAATATAGCTATATATAACATATCAGGAAAAAAAAGTACTCTGATGTGTGGGGGCCTGCTCCAATTCCATCTATTAATGGTTTTCATTACTATCTCATTTTTGTTGATCATTATACCAAGTATGTTTGGTTTTCTTTAAAAAATAGTCAACAAGCTTTCTCATGGGCCAATTTGGGCTAAATACTAGCCCAAATTTTGATGGCCTGAGCTAATAAATGTGTGGGCCAATAATCAGCCCAAACTTGTGCCACCTCTAGACATATAAGCCGAACATATTCTCCAAGAAGTTAATTAGGAGATACATGACCTCGTTAAAGAAATAGAAATATATTCAAAGAACCCCAACAACAGCTCAAAAACAAATGGAAAATTAATAGGGCAAAGAAATCTTATACCTAAATTTAATATTTCGACAACTTTTTTATAATAAATTTTTTCTTTAATTCTAAGAAACACTAAAGCAGAAAGCAAGGGAAGAAGCTTACAGATTTAGCTTCCCATTCTCCTCGGAAAACATAATCCAGCGGCTCAAAACCCCTGCACTCAAATAGCATCAAAGGTGCAGATTTTGCAGCTTCACTATCAGCGTGAGTCAGAGGACGGCCGCGGCCAGTGATCATGGTTATTGTACCATCCCTGCCACAGAACTTACACTGGAAGCAAAAGTCACAAAAGACTTAGTAATCAATCAAGTCTATACAGCATCAAGAGCTGTAAAATAGCAATAGGACATCAAAGGGGAAAAAACCAAAAAAGAAGGTAACAATTATGGCTCAAAACAGACTTCCAAGGATATCAAAGTTTTTTTTTTTTGAAACTTGGTAACTTTGTATTATAACACAATAGTACATGGGCAGTACTAAACCTTATATACAGATGAACTCCAAAACTCCACTGTTCTAAATCTAAATTGAATCTAAAACATCAATTATAGAGATAGTTTCATTTGAGTATAATTGATTGCACCAAAAACATAACAACAAAATGCAGTTGAGTTTAACTTTCTGCATGCTATTCTCTATGCTCTCAAAACACCTAGAATTTCTCTCTTTCCAGGTTTCCCACCAGATTGAAGCAGGGATAATTCTCCATCTCGTTCTGTCTTTAGCTAGCACTCCTGCCTCCTCCCAACTTTTTAGGGCTTCAGTAATTCTCCTAGGCATAGCCTAGGATATGCCTTTGAGACTCAAGAATACCCTCCATAACTGTTAGAGTAAATTTGCAGTGTAGGATATCTTCCAAGGATATCAAAGTTATTCAACATATAGAGCTAAGAAACAACAACAGGGGGATTTACTATGGCTTAACCCATTCTGAATGTTGAAGATATCCTAATTAACTCCGTATCTCACCTCAAATTTCAGGCGGTCACAGTGATTTTAAATTCAGTGTAAACTAGCTCTGTGTCATATCTAAACTTACACATATGCACTCAGATATGCATAAAGAAATGTCTGACGCAGTAGATTATATCGTCACAGATAAGGAAACAGGAGGATAGGTCACCTTCTGGACAAGGTGGGTGTGGCCCTTGCCAATAGGAAGAGGAACAGTTTCAACCAAGCTCACATAAGTCTCCTTTTGGGTGATCTCACCACAATGGCCACACTTTAGCTGCACAATTTAAAGAAAAAGAACCAAGTTTAATGGACTATGAAAAAGGTATTAATGTAGGACACCAAATGGATGATTTCATCACACACAGATAATTGGCAAAATTAACTTATGGAAGCAGTACTACCTCACATGAACATACCTGAAAGGAAATTTCAGTACTACTATATTGATAGAGAGTGGTAGTACACATTACAAATAAAATGACAGAAGCTTTGCATGAGATGGTTTAACACTTTAAGGAGTCTTAAAATGGTAGAAGTGTCGTATAAATTAAAACAAAGTTCGTGTGAGATGGTGTAACATTCCAGAATGTCTCAAAATGAAAAACATGTCATATAAATTATAACTAAGCTTCATTCAGTGGAAATGACCCTATAAGATAAAAGAGAAGGCATACAGTTGAAATGACCCTATAAGATAAAAGAGAAGGCATACCGTGGAAATGACCCTATAAGATAAAAGAGAAGGCTGTCTTGGGATAAGAAACCTTCAACTACATAACAATAGCTTCTTACAAGTTATTTGGAGAAGGGTATCAATCAAAATATGGACAAAGGCCATGGCACAATGGCGCAGTTAATATTTCCAATTGTTAAAGTGTTAGGAAACACATCCCAAGCTGTGGGATTTGTTTGATAGGATTTTTGCAGTTAAAGAGGGAGATGGAAGAGTACTATAGTTTTGGAAAAACGCATAACTGGATGTTTACACCATTAAAATTAAAGCTTCCGGATCTATTCAGACTCAGTAACAACTATTGTTCCAATGAGGGAAGGAAATGCATGGAACTTAGGTTTATGAAGTCTACTTTTCAATTGGAAGGTCAGCAGACTGGCTCTTTGCTTCAGAAATTGGACCAAGCCTCGTTGAGACCGGGGCAACCAACTCTATCAGTGAATAATTATATTTACTTGGAACAAAAAAACTCTTCATACAGAACACAAGCAAGATAGACAAAAAAATTCAGAAGCTAAGATGAGAGAGAGTCTTTGACAAAGAGAAATCAAGAAAATGAAGAATGGGAAGATAAAATTGGAATGAACTACCAGAAGAGCCACAAACAAAAACCTATCGTGGCACCCATCAATTAGCTCAATCACACTGAGAAATTATATAGAAGCACATTAATGAATTGCAATGGAGGTCAAAAGCCTAAGTATGCATTTTATAAACTGAACACAAGGAAATAGACAGAAAAACTGAAAAACTAAATCACAACTTTGAATAAGATAGATAGTTTGAGATGAAATTGGAATGAGACTTGAAAAATCCCTAAAAAGACACCTATGAAGCATGTTTGACTCAAGATAATCTCAATAGGAAATGTTTCCAGTTTGTATACAGGTGCTATCTATGTTTGGAAAAGATGGAAACTGTAAACCATTTGATATTGTACTGCACAGTAGCCACAGATCTGAGGCACACTTGAACTGGAGCTTATGGAGAGTTGATAAAGCCATCAAAAGGATTTGGTGGAAGATACCTGCTGCTAGGAATAGGAGGTGTTTTGATGGAATCTCAACTCCAAATCACTCACTCAAAACCAAGTGCTTACTTTATCTTTTTTTGCTGAACTAATATGACTCCTGCAATTAGCACTGATCGGTGGTTGGATTTTGTAAGATCCCTTGTCTTAGATCGACACTGAAAAGGGATTCATTAGTTCTTTTGTTAATGCTTTTTCCTTTCCTTGTAACTATGCATCTACTTGATGCTCTTTTGTGAACGAAACATCTAACTTTATCAACAACAAAAAAGACACCTATAGAGGCACATATCAATTAGCTCGATAACACCAAGAGTACATTTAAAACATAGTATGATTATCACAAAATTTGAGGTGGAAACCAGAATCCTGAACATATACATGCATCTATAACAGAACACAAGGATATCGAAATGAGAAATGAGAAATGAGAAATGAGAAGAATGTGAATAAATACATAGTTTAACAATCAAAACCATGAAACTGTAGAGCAAGACGAAAAAATTGGAATGAGCTACCAGAAGAGCCATACACAACACCTACAGAGGCATGCATCAATAAACTTGAGAGATGCATACAAACGCAATAGAACAATCGCAAAGTTAGAGGTCAAGAGCTTAAACTCTTAAACATGCACTAATACACATTAAACAAGGAAATAGATACAAAAATTAAAAACTAAGACGCAACTAGGAATAGATTGATAGTACATGGAAAATGAAAAACAAGGTGAAATTGGACAGTGCACAAGCAGAACCCTAAAAAAGCACATACGGAGACATACATCAACTAGCTCAATTACACAAAGCATAGAGAGGCAATAGAGTAATCGCAAATTAGCCATTGAAAACGTCAAACTTAAAATAACAGACAGGCATTCCTACACTGAACGTAGAGATATACACAAAATTTGAAAAGCTAAATTCAGAAATAGGAATAGACTAGATAGCTTAACAGAGAAACTTAAAAGTATCAAGCTCTAGTAAATGAAATAATGAGCTACCAGAAAATATCTAAAAGAATAGCTAAAAGGCATCATCAATTAGATCATAGATAAATCAAATAGAAAGACAGTAGAGTAATCATAAGCCTCAATGTAACATCCATACTTTATACACAGAACACAAGGAAATATGCATGACAAACGAAGAAGCTAAGTCCAACTATTAGAGGTGTTACACCCCCACCACTTCTGTTTATCTACTAGATTAGATCTTATGATTATTTACTAGATTAGCTTGATAGTATTTATCAATTCTCATTTGAAAAATAAGTAGCACTCGTAGGAAGTTAGTTACTTAATTCATGGATCTAAATACAGCTTCATATTCAATACAAAATCATCTTTCATTTTCTCTACAAGTTTATACATAAACTAGGAATAGTATAGACAGTTTGACAAAGAAAATCATGGAAATTAAGAAAAAAATTATGAAATTGAAATGAGCTTCCCAGAGATCCAAAATGAATAGCTAGAAGGCATCCTCAGTTATAACATGAATACGAAAGTAACACACATACATATGCACACAGAACAAGGAATTAGACTCGAAAGTCATCATCAGAAGAAACATAAAACTAAGTCGCAACTAGGAACAAACAGATGTCCGACAGCGAAAATCATGTAAATGAAGAACATGGATACGAAATTGCAATGAGTTGCCTCAATAGCCCTAAATAAACACCTAATGAGCAGAGACAATCCACTATGTGTGTGTATTTACTATAGAGTCAACATCAAATAAATCAACCTTCATTGAGAAATCAGACACGCAAATGCCATAAAATAACTACAACTTGTAAAGGCGGATACCTTAAACAAATAGTTACAAGACATCATCAGTTATTTGATCTTCAAAGGAAAGATCACATAATATCACAGTAGAATAATCGTAAACCCTATAGTAAGTAAATGAATATGAACACAGAACAAATAAATAGACACGACATTCTGAACTTAACAAAACAAATATTGCAACTAGGAATAAACTATCATAGAAAATCACAACAATGCAGAACACGAAGATGAAATTGCACTGAGCTACCTCAACATCCCTAAAAAAAACACCTAACGAGAAGATAAAATCACTGTGTGTGCATATTTACTATTGAATCAACATCACTTCGGTCAATGTTCAGTGAAAATCGCATAAACACTGAGTGACAATGCAATAAAATAACTACAAATTATAGAGTCGGATACCTTTAACAAATAGCTGTAAGGCATCATCGTTTATATAGATATTCAAAGGACAAATCACACTTAATATAATGGTAAACCCTAAAGTAAGTAAAGGAAAATAAATAGTAACGAAATTCGAGAAGGAAAAAAACAAGTTGCTAGTAGGAATAAAAGATATAGTTCGTCATAAAAAATCATCAAAATGAAGAACACGAACATCAAATTGCAGTGAGCTACCTGAATATCTCTAAAAAAACACCTAACGAGTAGATAAAATCCACTGTGTGTGTATTTACAATAGAATCAACATCAATTCGATCAATCTTCATCGAGAAATCGCACATACATCTAAATGCAATAGAATAACTGAAAATTACAGAAGCGTTTATGCGGATACCTTGAAGTGGTAACGGAAGTTTTCATCATCGCAACCGCCTTGTGGCCGAAGGTCGGTGAGGTTTTCAAGCTCCGCCTTAATTTCCAGCATGAAGTTCACCATTTTTCTTTCTGCTTGCTGCTTCGAATCAACGCTCTCTCAATGCTCTCTTCTCCAGAATGACAGAATGAAAAAGGCGTGATGAGGAAAGAGAGTGATTTATTGCCTGTTATTGGAGGGTAAAAGAGTAAATTACCACATTTTGCTTCCGGAATCCGGATAGAAGCTTCCAAATCATTTAGTAGATTATTTTTGATATATAATACTATCTCCGTCCATTTTTAATTGTCATATTTTCTTTTTTAGAGTCAAATTATAAAAACTTTTACTAACATTTTCGATGTATTTTTTCATCATATTAATATGCAAAAAATTGCATTTTATAGTATTTTTCGTATAATTTTTTAATATTTAAGTTTTTTATTTGAAATATCGAATTAATGTAATCTAATTTAACTTTAAAAATTAGTCAAACTGTCTTTCGAAAAGTACAACATGACAAATAAATATGGACGGATAAAGTATAAATTTATTTTTAATGTGATCAAAGAGGTCACGAGTTCAATTCGAACTCGTATCGAAATAGCCACTTCTAAAAATGTAAAACAAATGTATGAATATAGAATAATAGACTCTCCTGGTTTAACTTTTCTCCCAACTTTACATATAGCGAAAATTTAATACATCGAATTGGAGTACACTTTTTCCTCATTTGATATTTGCTTTGAAAACTTATTTATTTAGATTTCCACAATATAGCTAGGTTATAAATTCGAGGTATTGAAATAGTCTCTTCTGAAAATATAGAACAAATATATGGATATTATCCAAACTTTGTATATAGCAAAAGTTTAATACATCGAACTGGACTGCAGTTTTTCCTCATTTGAGGTTTGGTTTGCTTGATGGTGCCTTATCTCTTACTTTTCATTAGCATAATATTAGGGGTACATGATTTAAAAAATCACTTACTCTTATTATTGCTTTTCAACCTACAACTACATCAAAATTGAGCAACGTTAGTTAAACTAATCCATGAACTCCAAAAACTTTTCCGTTCTTAAAATTTTATGATCACTAGATCATACACTTCAAATCCCATTCTTAAAAATAATTCAAGACAATAATCAGTGTTTAATCAAACTTTTTAAAAATGTTTCTAAATAAACACTTCTTGAAAAACATAAGTACAGTTTTAACCTTCAAAAGCATGGACAAACAGGCTAGTAAAATGTTTTTTTTTCGAAAGTGTCTTCCAAAAACATATCTTCGAAAAAAATAAGCATTTCTAGGCTTCCAAAAACTTTTAGTCAAACAGAGGTGTTTCTCAAGACCAGAAATAAACCAAATGCTCAGATGAAGTATAATAAATAAAATAATGAATGTTTCTTTCTCTCTATGGAAATCCCATAGATGTTACATTATTTGTTTTTTTCCCCTATAAACAAAAAATATGCAGATTCAAATTCAAAAGCCTAACTGTTGAAA
Organism: Solanum acaule; assembly: GCA_036250505.1. NCBI lineage: Eukaryota > Viridiplantae > Streptophyta > Magnoliopsida > Solanales > Solanaceae > Solanum > Solanum acaule. The sequence continues at coordinate 5,435 of JAJOOR010087496.1, read as the reverse complement.
CCAAATATGAAACTTATATAACAAACACAGCAACTGTTGGATGTGTAGCACGCACATGGAGCCCATCATTCACATATTCTGTAACGACTAAGTTACTTTAATGTTAGACCTTTAAAAACCAAGACGTACGTAGGCTAGACGGCGTTGAAAGCCAAATACATATTGTTACTTGTTTTAGATGTGAGATATGACCAAAGAGAGAAATTGCATATCTAATGTAGCAAATAAGAAAAAAAGATAATATGGCCATGAGAATAACAAACAACTGTTCATGCACCACAACTTGTTTAGGACTTGAATTTTCTGATTATATGACACGAACAATTTATATAAAATATTTTACGACTTGAATTTTCTTTGAACAATTTATATAAAATATTTTAGGACTTGAATTTTCTTTCAAATTGATTGTTAGTTATTGTCATATATTTATCGATCTTTTTGTCTATCTCATCAATCTCAAATAAAATTACAAAAACAGAACAAAAATATTCTTGATAAAAACATAAATAATTTTAATAACAGTAATGATGAAAAAAATTCTAAATTTAAGTGGTTACTAGTATACGTATCCGCGCGTTGTGCGGATATTTTAAAATGAATAATTTTTAATTTAAAAATGACAAATATAAATTATTATTGAGTGTGTGTGTATATATATATATATTATTTATTATTATTATTATTTTATTTTTAATTTTTAATTATTATTATTATTATTATTTTCTTTTTTTTTGGAACACTATTTTAAAAATAATATAAAGATGCATAAAATCAATTGTTTTTTAAATTATTAGAATTTTGTCCACAATGTTATGTTTAGTTCAATATATTTTGTTAATTTCAAATTATTTCTATATATATTTTTTAAAGAAAAACTTTTAATGTTGAGATTTATAAGGATAGTTACAAATCACTTATCTCTAAAAAAGAGTGTAGTTAAGATCAATAAATAGTTGCAAATCAGCTTATCTCTAAAAATAAATGCAATTAGAATATTTTTTCTATTTAATTAAGCATAAAAGATTTAAAACATCTATAAATTAATTATTAAGTAAGGATTTAGATGAAAGGGAGAGAAATTGGAGGATAGGCTAGAAGGCTATCTGCGTGAGAAAATAGGCAAATTAGGCTATTAGAACAATGTTTAAAAATATTTAATATTTAAATATTATTTCTATATAGTCATATCGCTATACTTTTAGTTTTATAATATATTATGTATTAATTTTTCTTAGGATACTAATATTATTTTACCTTCACCAAAAATCAAATACTTTAAATATTTTTATGTGTTTATCCATTATTGTTTTTATATAGTTGGAATTTTAAAAAAACTTTTTTTTGTTAATAATTTATTATTTCTAACATTCCACATGAAATGTCTAATATCATAAGATTAAATTACACATTGACATATTTAACTAATGTTTTATTCAAAATCAACATATTAAATGACATATGGATATATTTAATAATTTACTATTTTTAATTTATGTAAATTATAATTAAAAATAATTTAAATGTAAAGATAATCTTAATTAATACATCTGCTATATTAGGTTTACTCAAAATGTTTTTTAGATATTATAAATTTTTATTTGAACTGTATTAGAAAAGATATGAATGTGGATTAGAAGGGTGTTATGTTGATTTGAATTCTATCCGATTAGACACATTATGTGTACCTATTGTTATCGTGAAATTCAAATATTTTAAATTTCAAATTTCAGATTTCAAATTAAAAATTGTAATTTTCAACTCAAATTAATGTTGTTATATAAATATTGTGAATAGTCTTAAATTTGCTAAATGACTTACAATTGTGATATTGTTCAAGATAGAATTTAACACTTACTATATAAAGATAAATATTATTTATCCTAAATTCAAAACTTTAATTTATATTTCTCATAAAATTATATTGAAATTTGATTATCCTCTTAACAATTTGTTTAGAAATGGAAAGGTGATGAGAGGTTTCATAAGTGTTTATTTAAATTGTGATGGTCAATAATTCTAAATTAGTAAGGTTATAAGAAGGTGTAAGTGATGGAGTTAAAGAATGATTTTGTTAATTGAATTTTGTGTCGTAGATGGTTAGCTATTTTCTATGGATAAAATTAATTAATTATCTTTTAAAATTTAAATTTTAAATTAATTACTAAAATTTCAAAAACTGTTGTCTGGTTATTGATTTGGATAACTATCATTTTCAAAAATAAAGTCAAAAAGGGAAACCTAATATGGAGTTACGTTATTTTTTATTTTGTTTTGTATTATTTTTTGTAACCGTTTTTAAATAAAAAATTTTAGTGTTAACAGTTTTTATTTTTTATTTTTAGATTTTAAATTAATTTTAATAATTCATACATTTTACATATTTTTTTAAAAGAATTGTAGATTATTTTTTTAATAAATTGAAAACGTGGGATATATATATAGAGAGAGAAAAAATTAAATTGATCATTAGTTTCAAAATGCATTTTTGATAGCCGTAACTTTAACATTATTCAAATATATGTTACATATGTTGAATCATTTTTTATATTTTATTTTTTTGGTCAATAATGGAGCATGAGGCTCCTTTTATTTAATTCAAAATAACTAAATAAGTATCTAAAAATAAGGTTAAAGAGCCCAAACAATGCTTTATATGACAAAACATATATCAAAAACACACTAATTTAACTTGAAGTTTTGTTCTATGTAACATATTAAAGACAACACACACAATTTTGATGTCAATCGATTTGTTGTTTCAAGGCAAACTAAATTTGATCCTCATAATTATAATTGGGAGCAAAGGATGACCTTGTTTGTATATTCAAAATAAAGAAGAGGATAGACTAAGAAAGTAAGAATCCCACAACATCAAATATTTTACATATATCCAATGTTTTTACTTATAATGAAGGCATGTAAATTTATGTGGAGACCCACGTCTTATATTTGAAATTATTTCTATTTATCAATTGCAACAAAAAGATTGTTACTGTATATTTAAATTTATCACTGGAAAAATAGTGTTCACAAAATAAACTTTAAAAAAAATATATAAAAAAAATAGCAAATCAGTCATAATATAATCAAATAAAGAACTTTAAAAATAACAGATGAAAGAATAACTTTTTAAAAATTATTTGCTACCTTCTTATCTTGAAGAATCAATTAAATAAAAAATAAGATGTGTAAATACTTACAATGTGATACGTTCTATCATTATATAACTTCAATTTTAGAACTCCATTGCTTATCATTGAAGAGTTTATGTTGAGTAAGCATATTTTACCGGAAGGAGTGTGCATTTGTAAAATAAACTACCTAAAAATTTGAGTATATTAATAAAATGGTATAAACTTTTTGAGTATTGTATTGAATTCCAATTCCCCCAAAAAAGAAAAACAACATATATCTGCACAAATCACAATGAATGTACCGCCGGAGGAGTGAACTTTTGATTTGTTGCTTGACTTTTTAAAATGAATCTGTGTATTCCTCCGCTCCTTTTAAAAATATATAGTATTGTCCAAAAAAAACAATTGTGATTCATTATCTGCTGAAAGTAAAAACTATAAAAAGTAACTGTTTGGAGGTTTCTTTACCATTATCCGTAAAAAACTGTAAGAATTTAAATGATTTTTTTTAAAAAAAATTGAAAAACATAAATAAATATAATAACAGTGATGATAATAATAATAATAATAATAATAATAATAATAATAATAATAATAATAATATTATTATTATTATTATTATTAAAAAGGAGTTTGAATGTGCATTGAAAAAAACATATTGTACGTATTTGTTAAATTTATTTTTTAGAATTAATTAATGTAAACAATTGTATTTGGCCCATTTTACCTAGTATGCAAAGTACCGTATAAATCTATATAGATACATAGATAATAAAAGTATAGAAAATTATTAAATAAAATAGATTTGAACTTTAAAGAACTGTAAAAAATTAATTAATATAAACAAACTGCAAAATATAAAATAACTATCAGAATTTATTATAAAATATATTACTATTATATATAGATAGATGATAATAATAATAATAATAATTATTATTATTATTATTATTATCATTAGTATTAGTATTTAATTTGCTATAAATAAGGAGGTTGAGAAAATATAATTAAAATTATCTTTCCGCAAAAAAAGGAATACACACGTTAAAACACCATATTTTTAGAACAATTTTAATTTATTATAAAATATATAACTATTATATATAGATAGATTATAATAATAATAATAATAATTATTATTATTATTATTATTATTATTATTATTATTATCATCATCATCATCATTAGTATTAGTATTTAATTTGCTATAAATAAGGAAGTTGTGAAAATATAATTTTAATTATTTAAATATCTGTTTTTTGTGGTGCTGACACATGACACTTTTTACTTCTCTGATTATATATAGATAAATATATATAGATAGATTTGAGAAAATTAGTCACAAAGATCCTTCTATCTTTTAAATTATTCATAATGTCAAATTAAGTTTAAATTATTTTTCAATAAAAGGACATATATAATAGGCTTGAGAAAACCATAACTAATTCAATGATAAAGTGCTTTGGTTCAATGATAATTAAATAAAACAAAATATTCTATTGATTCCCTAAAATTAACAAAAAAAAATAATATATCTAATCTAGAAAACTCAATCATTGCGCGTATATTAATTACAAATTGTAGAAATCATCCATTTGTACGATATTACAATTATAACTATACTAGTTATTAGGTTCCCGCGCCAGCGCGGGCCCAATGTATATTACTTCGTCCGTCTCATTTTATGTGAGGTAGTTTGATTCGCCACGGAGTTTAAAAAAGAAATGAAGACTTTTAAAATTTGTGGTCCAAAATGAATGATATAAATTTGTATGACTGTAAATTATTTCATTAAGGGTAAAATAAATATTTTATAATCAAATTGTTACTTAATATAGAAATGTGACATTCTTTTGGGACTGACTAAAAAGGAAAGTAAATAACATAAATTGGGAGTAGTTCTTTGTTTCAATTTATGTGACACCGATGAAATTTGGAGAGTTATATAATTTTTTGTATGTGATTTTGTTCAATATATTTTGAAGTTGTTAATTTATTGTGATTTATAGCACTTCTTATATCATTTTCAAATAATATATATTACTCTTTCTGTTCCATTTTATGTGACGTAGGTACTTTTACGAAACTCAACTAAATTTCTTATATGATTCTTAAATATTTTTAGTTGTTATTTTACTTTAATTTACGTTACTTTTTATGTTATTTTCAAACAAACTTCTTTTGTTTCAATATGGAATTAAAGAGTCAATAAAATTTCTTTTATGATTTTTAATTATGTTTTTTTAATATCTTATATTATTACATTGTGATTTTAAGTACTTTTTATGTAATTTTTAA
>JAJOOR010087477.1:0-10149 GCA_036250505.1 Solanum acaule | reverse complement strand
AAGTGTAGGTTCCGGCAAGTGATCCCTCCTAGGTAGTTTGAAGTGTTGGATTGCTTTCCTCCAAGACTTGGTATGTCCTCATGGATTCGAGGATAAGACTTTTAAGTTCTTTGTTCATGTAATAGACTTCTTTTGATTGTAAAGGGTCGTGTCCCTACTTATGTTTTGCGACTGTGTCTATGATGGCCATGTGAGACTTAGACTTCCGCTGTGTGTTTTTAAAGTTGTTTTAAGAAGTTTAAATGTGTGAATGTAAATAAGTTTTTTTTATTCCGCACTATTTTCATTATTGAATGCAATGAATGACTATGTGGCTCGTATAAGACCCCTTCGGGGTCGAGTACGCCTTGTTACGACTTAGGGGTGCTCCCGGGTCGTGACATAAATTCACCACTTTTCTTTCCATTTTGAACTTATGAATTTTACCCCTAACTTTGCATCTATTTTTCTATTTCTCTCAAGGGGTGGTGGTATAAAGATAAAAGAACCAAGTAATATATGTGGCATCTTGCACTTCTTGGCTCTTAGGTGAGGAATGTCATTTTGTCTATGTGGACTTAAAAACTTTAGGATGTATGGGACTTGTACCTCATCTATACACTCATCCATTAGTTCAGATGATATAGAAAAGTGTATTGAATGAGATTCAAAATGCCTCAACTCCAAAGCAACATTATTTACAACATTCTCACTTTTGTACTCTTTCTCAACATCGATATTAAGGAATAAAGTATAGTTGAATGGTTGGAATTCCTCTTATTTCCCCACTAATTGGTCATCATTCACGACAATTGGTAATTGGGCTTCAGATGCCTCAATCTTTTTGTTCAAGTGAGCCTGTAAGTCATTAATATCTGAACCAAATTGATCTATTTCTTGTGTGAGCTCAACTCTTCCTTCAATTAGTTGGATTGTCATGTATGTCAGACCATCACAGATAGACTCATGAAACTTTAGAAGTTGAGTTTGTTCTTGTAGCCAAGATTGGCACACTATCTCTGTTTCTTCATAACTTTCTGCTTGTTGGGTTTTAATCTCTTCTAATTTAGCTAGGACTGTAATTTCCAATTGAATAGCATCAAGCATATCCAACAGTTTTATGATTGTTTTTTGCTCTTCCACACATTCAAACATTTGTTCAGCGATTTTTGAATTAATTTTGTCCAGCATGTCCGTACATTCCATAAGTGAATTCACATTGCGCGCCTCTAGTTTTACATTCTCCGCTTCATCGCCCCTACCAACATCACAAATAACAGAAGAATCATAATAGGGGTTCGGGAGAAAGGAATAAGATTTCGGACAAACATTCCAATGAATATATTGATGACCACATATATGACATAAAGGACATTCATCACCCAACCACGAGTTATCCCAATCATCCATATCAATAAGAGTACCAAATTATTCAAAAAAATAAAAATAAAATAATAATAATTAATTGTTTAGAAAAAAATATACCAACTAAAAAAAAACAAAAAAATAAAATTTTAATAAATAAAAAGAAAAAGTATAACCTAGAAGAATAGTTGATTTCTAAGTCCCCGGCAGCGGCGCCAAAAACTTGTTGCTCTCAATTGCACACGCAAGTGTACGTGGTTGCGTAAGTAATATAGTAGCTCTTAAAAGAACCAGATTATCGAACCCAAATGACTTGTCAATTAACTAGCTTTACTAAATTATATTGGTCAAATTATTTATTTAAGATTGTCAAAAGAAAAGAATGCAAGAATAAAATCATGAGATTACTTACAATAGTTAGAAAATCCCAGGGCTGCAGCATGTATTGGATCTCGTGTATCATATTTTAGGTAAATAACTAATTTTAGTTGTCAAGTTACTGGTTTATAGGGTTAATTGTATGATCCGGATTCACACCTCTCGTCACCTACCCCAATTAGCTATCCAACTACATCGTTGAGAGGGGATAAATAGACTAACTAGCGAGCATTTATATTTCCTCCTGTTTCGTAACCAAGCAAGGTGTTCGTCTGAGAGTCACTCCTGAACACTAATCACCTCAATCTAATGGGTGTACCGAGCTCTCTATATTCCCTGGTCTATCTAACCCCTCCTCTCTCGATTTTAAGATAAGACAATATATTTATCTTATGGTGATCAAGCATAAAATACTAAAACAAGAATATAAAAGTAACTTATAATGACAACCAAGAATTAATTCGAAAACCTTAAATAATCAACATTGAATCCGTAACTACAGCCCCAGAACAAGGGCTTTAGCTACTAATCTCTAAGAAAATAAGAAGAAGAAAAGAATCTAAAAAGTATTGAGACTTTATACTCTGATACCCTCTAATTGATCTTCTCCTTTGCCTAATCTCCAAAATAATTATTTCTCTAGACTATTTATTGATATAGAAAACCTTCAATAAAATAACTGAATCCCAATCAAATTAGGAACCCAAACCGAATAGAATTGTATTTCCCAGTTTTACTCGTGAATTGTGACCGCCTCTGCACGACTTCAACATTATGAAGTGTTTTCCGCTGCTGCAACGTGGAAGCATCCTCTTTTCCTATTTGAACTTTGCAACTTTATATTTTATACATTACTATATTGAATTTATTCCATTAAGCTGTCTGCTTGATTTCCTTCTTCAATCTTCAATCTTTAATTTGTTTTAGGTCCAAACTTCTTCAACTTTACACCAATTTACTTCAACAAATAAAATACACTATTTAGCACAATCCATAAAATTAATGCTAAAAAAAGGCAGATATAAATAATAAATGTGAGGCAAATAATGATTAAAAATATGTATTTTTGGCCTCACATCACCTCCCATAAGCAAATCAATACAATAACAGTCCTTAACACACCAAAATAACCAAAAGACTTGAAATTATAGTTTTAATCACCATTCCACGAGTTCCAATAAACAAGTATGTCTAGAATTCTCAAATAAACTAATAATTAGAGGTTGTGGCAATGCCTTACCTTGGCTATATTAATATGTTATTCTCCTTCAATTATTTTGTAACCTTTTCTTAATCTTTGGTAGAGAGTGGCAGAACCTTGGCTACCAACACATATAGCTATCTCTATTTACTCCCCTTGAAGAACTGTCCATTATACTTGAAGCAATTGAGGAGAGAAGGTGAACGTGTGGTTGCTTTGGAGAAACAAGATGAAAAATACTTAGAACCCTAGTGGGAATATTGGGTGGCTGTTTCATCTTGAGAGAGAGAGAGAGAAATATATGAACTTGGAGCTTAAAATTTGGATAATAGGAAAATGAGATACTTGTATCAGATTATTGGCCTTAATAGGTTCTCTTTTTCCACCTTTCTTGTACTTCATTTGCAGCCACCATGTGTCATTAATTTAGCCACACATTTAAATAGGTGATGCACCTACTTTTCCATTCAAATTATTTCTTGTGGGCTTGAAATGATTGGGGACTGCCATTCTTTTTCATTTCCCCCCCTTTTCTTGGACAGATTGGGCCTCAAATTGATCACTTAATTTAGGCCTCCATATGACTTATAAGTCAAAGCAGGTGATGCACCTACTTGGTCTTTTTAACTTGGTCCGTATACCTTAAGTAGGTGATGCAATACTTGTCACCTAGTATCTTAATTTAGTCAAGCAAGCACCTCACTTATTTTACACCATTTTCCATATCTTAGTTTCTTTACAAGATCTTAACTCTAACACACACTTGACCGCTTATGGCTTTAATATCAAATATTACCTTTTACTATCTTGAGTTCAAATATTTTTTTCATGTTCACTTAGCTGTATAAGTGTTGGAAGGTATGGGGTGTTACATATGTATGCTATTAATATTTGTATTCATTTAAAATCTCATGTTGCATAGTTTATGAATCTTGTATTTGTTCCTAATTTGTATTCATTCCAAAGGTATGCCAACTAGTTATGTATTTTATTTAAGAATGATTGCAACAAGTATTCACTTATTCCTTTTCAGTTTTATATTTCATTCTCACTTTTTCATCATATAATTTTTGTATTTTATATATCATTTTATGAAATGCAACATAAAAACAAGAATGAATACAAATACAAATTATAAATATATTGGAATGAATATGGACTAAGAAAGGATACAAGATTCTGAAGAAAAAATAAATAGATAGTGAAAAAAAATACATGAATACAAATATACTTCTTGAATATCTAGAGATTTGATGACACTTGTCTATTCCCATCAAGACAAGTTAGCCTCAACCTGATCGAAAATAAATAAATGCGGAAAACAATAAAAACAATAAAAACAATAACAAGAACAAGAACAAGAACAAGAACAAGAACAAGATAAAGTGAAAAACTTATTCTTCTATTAAAACCCCAAAAATCTAGTTGTCACATGTACAAGCCACTAAATGCTTAAGTGCGGAATTAAGAAATAAACGTAAGTCTCAATCTTTGTTTCTCAAATAGAACAAAGTGTAAGAAAAGGGAAAGAGGGCCTGCCGAATGACAGGAAGCTACCTCTTCAAGTCCTTGACAAGCTTTGAGATCGAAGAAAGAGAAAGAGATCACGTGGGTCCAAGCTCGAAACCTACACAAGTGTAGAAGCAAGGGGTGAGAACCAATAACACAATATTGATTTAACGTTTCAAGCACACCTCATCCAATTCTAGGTGTCAACGATCCTAAATAAGTATAAAACCCAACTAAATGAGTTGGGGTCGAATCCCACAAGGAGCGGTACGTGTTTAAATTCAATTAGGAAGTGCAAATGTGGTCTAATCAGCCATAGGAATAGAAATTATCGAAAAAGACATCATTCAAATTAAGGGGTGACACGAATGTAATATGGGGGTTTTGGTTTTAGTTATCAACTACAAACAGTCACAAAATCTTCGAATTAACAATAGGGAGATAGATTCTTGGGATGTGATCGATTATAGGCAAATATGGGCACATGGGTAATTGCAACTACTAGTAAATAGCTAAATATTAGTGAGTAGGCTGGACTATAGGGGAGATAGTTTTCTCTTGAACAACTACCCCGAATCAAGTGATTTCTTACGAACATCAACAAGCAAGACAATTAAGAGCAGCCCACACCTTAATCCATTCACTCTCTCGAGCTAAATGTGTGGGATTGGGTTTAGGATTTACTCTCTCGAGCTAAACACATGTCAACCCAATACCCACAAACCATCAATCAATAATCTTAGTTCTAAAACCTCTCTCTCTCTCTCGCAAGCCAATAACACAAATATAGAACTGTATTTGCAACTACAATTCTTAAATTAAACCACAATTAATGATTAAACTCACTTTTAAATAGCATTTAAACTAGTAATTAGCAATACCCATAAACTAATTCAACCCATAATCACATGTTCACACCCCAAGAATTGGAGATTTAGCCTAACATCATAAACAGGTAAAAACCATTACCGAATCGATTATCCATCAACTGGGTAATAGTGATTTAGTCTTTACAATGGTTCAATTTGTTGAATCTTAGAAACCCACTTCCAAATTCTACAAATTGAACTTCTCAAATTCTTCAAAGTTATGAAAAACTATAGAGAGAAGAGTTCTAAGCCTTCCAAAAATAAAATAGGTGTCAAACAATGTCAAAAGATACTAAACTAAATATTCAAAATCTAATTTATAGTCGCCGAAAATAAGCTGTGAATGGCCATTTGGTGAAGTAAGTCAGGCTCACTGAACCACTCGGCGAGCCACCCTTTGATCTCTTTCATCGCCTTTTCATTTTGGTATGCAGCATCCTCAAGGATTTTAACTTTAGGCGATCTATCTTAGCTTTGCGGAATTACTCACCGATGCGCCGACTGCTCCTTTTTATCGCCGAATTGGTTTCTTCCCTCAAGGCTAGCACACTGGAACTTTAGGCGGTGGAACTATCCCTTCGGCGATTCGCCAAACGATCTTGGCAATCACCAGTCCTGCCTTTCTTCAATTCTTCAGTTTATTTTGTTCTTTTTACATGGTAGTGTCCTTGCTTTGTTCCTCAATCCATTTACATGAAAATCAAGGTTTTATCGTCATTTTATGGCACAAATTAAGCATTTGAGGACACTAAATTTATCTAAATAAAGCCCCAAATGAGTCCAAATATTGGACTCATCAACACCCCAACTTAAACTTTTGCTTGTCCTCAAGTAAAACTCAAGTTCAGCAGTTCAAAAAGGATGTCTCAAACAGTGCTAAAAAAACACAATATGAATGCACACAACAAGACTCAACTACTCATGAAATGATCAATTGTGCACTCAAAGATTCAAATTGTGATTCACCTTTATCAAAGATGCTCAAGTTCACAATACTTGCTTCAAATGCAAGGTCAAGCTCAACAAAGGTACCCAAATGCCCTCACACAAAGAAGATTCCCCATTCTCACAAAGTTCTCTGGCAATGTATAGTTCTGGAATCACATACGACTCACCCTCACAAATATGAACACATGAATGATTTCACCCATAGGTTTGCCCTTATTTTCCAATCAACATTCTCTTCAGCTCACTCAAGATCACCAAGGTCTTTTCAAGGCTTGTAACAGGGCTGAGTGCAAAGGTATAGTCATTTAGGCTCAATGGATGCTACTCTCATGAAATGTGGGTTGAACATCACTTTCCTCCTTTTCTTCAACATTTTAATCATGCTTATAATTCACCTCATTATTCAACTTCCAATGGACTACCAGACATCCCATTTCTTTTGCAACTTTCACTACTTTATTTCACAATTTTTTCATTCTTTTTCTTTTGTTTTCTTCTTTTCTTTCTCTTTCTTCTACATGGAGGGGTTCCATCTTTTTTAAGACCATGGCTCAAAGGGGAATTTTTCACACTTCTTGATTTACCTTCTCTTTTCACCACACCCCCAACTTAGGATTTTGGCCTAAATTGGCTATTCACACAAACCACACTTCATGAGAGTTATGGGTGAATGGTTAAAGAGAGGTCACAATTGTTCAAGTTTCTACCAAGAAAAGGATACGGCTCAAAGGGGTTCAAGCAAGGTTCACACATCTCACCAGGTTAGCCACAAAAAGAGGTATATTGACAATTTGTTTCACTCATCAATTTTTTTGCCTAAGATCATTTCAAGAGCTTATATCACTTAGTCAATCGAACCAACGGGAAAAATTCTAGGTGTCAACATACACAATGTTGAAGGTAAGCTCATTACACAAGGCATTGACACCATTATCAAATGAGACTCCACACTTTCTAGCTAGTGTGCAATGTTCATCACAAGAGACTCATTTGATAATCGACTAGTCACAACGAGATGCAAAAAGTCCACATATTGTCTATGCAACTTCATTTGGCCTCATCGTAGCCGCACATTCATTTCCTTCAATTAAGAGCACTATTTAAGATATCGGTATTGATCATAACTGATACTCAAATTTGCACAAAAACAACCACAATCATACACAAAAGAGGTGGCACAATTTTTTTCAAAATAGGTCAAAAACCATTTCCATTCAAAACAAGGAGCCACAAGCTCAAATATCAACAAGATAGAATAAAAACATAATTAAAACACAAACCAATGTATATACACAAAATATAATCACAAGAAGTAAGTATGGAAATACCTCACCCCACCCACAAAAGAAAAGCAATTGTCATCAAATGCAACTAAAACCACCAAAAGTCAATAAGACCAACATAGATGGAGGTAAAGAATGATCCACTAGAGCCTGCCATGAAAGTCTCTCTCAACGAAGTCTGCATGGCTGAATGTACCATAGCCTCCTCACTCCGTTAGACCCTCATATGTGATCTCCTCCTGGATACCAAGCTACTCCTCATTAGTCTCAGCCTTAGACTCTGCAGCCACATCATCAGTTCTAACTTCATCTCCGGTGGTAGCCGGAGGTACATCAGAATCAACTAGCATATCTATGTCCAGGTCATCAGGGATCTCCACAGTCCCAAAAATCATCGACATATCTATGGACTTCAGTTGGTCCACTCCTTTCTCAACCCTGAAGTTGCAGCCTTTAGGGCCGTCACCTCATAAGTGGCTCCCTGGTCTCTCTCACACACCTCTATCCTTGCCGTGAGGGCATCAATAAATTCTCTAAGAGGTGTCACAGCAGCAGTGAGAGCTCCTTCAATCATCCCAAGAACTGTAGCCTCTATCCTGGAGGGACGCACATCAGCAGAATAGGCTAGATGCCCCATCCGTAGTATCACGGTCTGGGTGAGTGGAGGTCGGGATGCAACAGAACTAGCAACAGACCTAGGAGGTAGGGGAGCAGTAGAAGTGCTCGGGGTCATAGAAGGGGTAGAGCTAGGAATACCTGAAGGCCCAGAGGCCGGAGTAGGAAAAGATGCCTCTGCAGGTATAGTCTCAATGTCATCAGCTGAGGATGTATCCATCTGGGATGTCCCCGACAACGGCACCATTTTGATTTAATGTTTCAAGCACACCTCATACTTCAAGTACTCAACCTCAATAAGCCAGATGTCTATCGAGGATGTGAGAATCACTTCCACATCCTTCTTCTCATCTCGTGGTACACGGGCTCGTCTGCATAACTCGTTGATCAACACCGGAAAATGGAGAGATGTTTGGTGCTGCCTAGCCCTCATGGCCATCTCTTGTCCAATGATCATACCCAAATCGAGGCACTCCCCATCAATTATAGAGACACGACAGGCCGCCTTTGTGTGCCAGAGGATACACTCATTCTGGGACGGCATGATTGTGCTGTTGATAAACCCAAACCAATACCTCACCGCCATACTTAGATCCTTCTTCTCTATGGAAACTCTGACCTCAATCCACCAAGGGGTATTATCTGAAAGGAGAGGAGGGGCTAGCAAGTTCTTCATGTCCCCCAATGAAGTCATCTTGATCATGCTCTGGTAGTCATCCATAATATTTTTGTGCACTCTGATATGACATTGATAATCATCGCTGTCACACTTTACCTTTCCTCCCCTGATAACCACATAGTCAACTGGCTTGAAAGTAACAACCTTTCTCTTTTCCTATGGCATTAGAGCTCCATAGGCAATGTAAAACTCCTGGACCCAGTTAGCAATGTAAGGGCCTCGGGGTTTAGTAAAGATCTCAAACCTGTGGGACTTGAGGGTACGCCATATTTTTGGGTATCGGTCTATCACACCATCTATAGATTGCCTATTTTCCTCAATGATAGTCCTCAATCCCTCGGCCTTTAATCTATTGAGAAACCGATGAGGAGGGCCCTGTGCAGGTGGTGCTGGGACCACAGCCTAATCTCGGACTGGAGGGGGAGGAGTGGATTGAGATACCCGGATCCTAGACGGATCATTCATCCTCTTGGAGCGCATTTAAGCTCTCCTGGCCAACACTAGCTGGTCATCCTCAGGCTCAGAAATGGCAGCTTGAGGATCTTGGTGTTCTCCCTCGCTCTCGAAAGTGGTAATGTGAGTTGCGTAGACACCCTCACTATCGGAACTGACCTCCGGTGATGCAGCTATGGGCATCTTGCCCTTTCCTTTGCCTTTCCCACCAGTGGTAGGAAGTTTACTTGCCTTTGCTTTGGATGCAGCTGCATCCTAATTATTTACGATTCCCTTTCCCCTTTTGTGGGGTGGCATGTTTTATTCCGGTACTTTGGGTCTTTCCATATATGCAAAATACATCAAAAAGAGTTAGAAAATACTCAAGAAAAATTACAAAAATCAAGTTGCAGAAAGACTCGCCGAACTAGTCGGCGAGTCGCCGAGACACTTTTGGGGAGGCAGATCGGGCTCGAGGAAAGGATCAACCTAAATAATTTCCAGAAATCAGGCAAGTCAGCGATACTAAGGGACCTTCGGCGGATCACTGACACTACTTGGCGAGCTTAGACTATCCCGCCAAAATTTACAGTATGCTTTTAGGGGTTAGGGGCGCAAAAAGGGTGATCGAGGGACCTTTTGACGAGTCGCTGAGTGAACTAGGTCAGCTCTGGCTTCCCACCGAATTTTACAGACTCTAACTCAGCCAAATTGAGAAATAAAGGGCGATTCGCCAAACAGTTTGGCGAGTGATACGCTCAAATTACACCTCCTTATAGAAGTATAAGCGATTGTTATCAAGTAAAGAACCCAACTTGTAGGTTGGGATCGATCCCACGAGGAAAATGGTTTAGACTTTACTTTAACTAACAATTATATTCAATTAGTCAA